>UELU01137766.1:0-12175 GCA_900490025.1 Megastigmus dorsalis | reverse complement strand
CCCCCCCCCCCCCAACCAGCCTCGTACCGCAACGCAGGCAAAATACAAGCTAAAAAGCGCTTATTTTTTTTCCATTTGCGAGAGCGAGCGGGAGAGAGTGGCAGAGGCGAAAAAAAAAGTGCGCCCCACTCGGATATGCGTATAGGGATGTGGTGGAGAGAGGCGGAAGAGAGAGAGGGAGAGTAGAGCGCCGATAGCCCGATTAAAGATTAATGACGAATATCAACAAACGCGCGCGTTCGCTCTCTCCCTCTCTCTCTCTCTCGCTCTAGCTCTCGCGGCCCAATCAATAACCTGAGTACCGCGCTTCATTACTCGAAATTAAAAAATTGCCGAGGCCACCGCCGACCGGACTTTAGTCTGTAATTAGAAATATCCACATACACGCGCAGCGGCGGCAGCAGCAGCGGCAGCGGCGAAAAAAAACACGCGCGTGGAAAATCGACAAACAAACGCCGTTGATCGACGGCTTTTTTTTTTTCACCGTTGCCCTCTGCTGCTGCTGGGCCTCTCCCTCTCTCTCTCTCTCTATCTCTCTCTCTCGCTTTTTTTCCACTTCTCTAGCGCAACCGGGCGCCGAATTGCATTATTTAACATTCGTAATAACGAATCGTGAATTATGGAAAGCGAGTGCAGAAGCGCCGCAGCGACGGCGGCAACGGTGGCTTGGGTGGGGAGGGCCTAGCGCGAGAGTGAAATTGACTTCTCTCTTCCACCCCGGCCCCTCGCCGTCCCGACCCACACTTCCATATACCCGCGGAGACTTGCATATAATTGTCCGTATAAACAAGAAATTTATTATTATGAATTATAAAGTATCGCGCGGAGTTCCGGGGCGCCGACGAGCGGCAGGAGGTGGGTCGGTCGAGGGGCGGGGGTCTCTCGCGAATGCTTTATTCGTTATGACTTATTAAAACTTCCAGGTCACAGACAAGATATAAAATGCATAGAAATGAAATTTCGCAGGTTTTTAATTGAATTTTTAAGGATTTACAGTGTGCGAGAGAGCCGGTGGATTGTCATTTTTCATCGAGAGGCGGGAGAGGGTGGAGAGAGAGAGAGAGAGAGAGAGAGAGAGTGTGTCTGGCGGCATACGCCGTAGTATTCCGGAACGCGGGAGCGCGAGCGCGCGATATTAAAATAGGATGGCGTGAAAATAATTACATTTAATAATTGGTTAAAATATCCGAAACGAAAATTAGTTCTGTAATGCCGCCGCGATAATTTTGTTTAATCGAAAGCGACACTTTGACGGCAAAGTTATTAGCTACTGTATTCCACTCTCTTCTCTCTTTGCCGCGCGCGCTCTACATACTCCCCTCCCCGATAAGCCCGTCCTCTCCCTCCTCCTCCTACACAGATCCAACAGCAGAGCACCGAGTGTTTATATAACAACCGTTGCATTGATTTTAATAATAAGTTATACGATACGCTGTTTTTTAACAAAACGTTATTGTGAGTAAAAAAAAATACACACAGCGCGCGAGCATAAATGCTGAATAAAAATTAATTGCTTACCGCGCGTATACTGTATACTTTATGCGCAAAAAATTCAATTACTCCTACGCTCATTCGTTATTTCCAACTGTATATGCGCTATATTTTTTTGTACAATAATAATTCGGTTTATTTTACTATGACACAAAATAAATGTTCTTTCTCGTCGTATCCTCGTGCCGCCGCCACTGCCGCCGCAGCCTCGCGCGCGCACGCGGCTGTTTTTCTTTTTCATTACAAAAATTACCGCTTTATTTTCGCGATAAAGTTTCATTTGAGTTCTGCTTGCGCAATTTATTCCTGGAAACCTTTTTTTTTCGCCCTCCTGGCCCTTTCTATTTCCGTAAATTATTAATCGTGAAAAAACGAAAATGCATTATAACTCGCGGCTGTGCGGTATATGTATATATATATATGTGTGTGTGAGTGTGTGTGTGTGTGTAGTGCACGTAAGCGCACGGACCCATATATAGAAAAGAACCATGGCAAATATATAACGAATATTAACATTTAGTGCCAGACGTGAATCATCGCTTGCTTTATTCATTCATTTAATCAAAATGCCATCTTTTATTTTTTAACATGTAATTGATAAATATATAAGCCACTCTTTTTTCCTCTCTACCGCGCGGAGCATGATTTATGCCTATTTTTATTTTTCATTAAAAGTTATATAATTTGCATACGATCTACATTAATAGACGAAACGAGCAAAGTTTTTCCTTTTATTAAGTCTATAAAAAATTGCTATTCCGGCAGGGCCATATATTTTTATTACACTATATACGCGCATAAAGTTTTTCAACATTCCTCTCCCTCTCTCTGTCTCGATATATATATATATATATATCTATCTCCCCTTGCCTCTCCATTTCCCATTCATATTTTATTCTATTAACAAGTTTCAATAACTCGCCGCCCGTTAAAGGTGTCCGAATGTTTGAAAAAGAGACAGAGAGGCAGTTACGTACACACGCAGTGCACGTACACGTTATACACAGGCGCGGCCCTCGCTGCTCGTCTCGCGACTTTTCCGCGCTGCAGAAATTTCCATATATTTTAATAGGGCAGCAGAGGTAGAGTATAATTTGTAATGATCGCCGCTGCAGGGATAGGCCGGTATACATATCCGCTGCTACTTCATCGCATTCTAATTCCCGCCGGCTAACGGAATTCACGCTCGGCGCCGCGATTCGCGTAGCGGAAAATCCCGAAAGATCATTTATGTTAATAATCATATATAAAGAGCCGTGGTAGGAGGAGGAGGAGGGGAGGAAAATGTGCACAAATATCGCGTCGGAGAGCGTCGGCGTGTCGGTGCGATATGTTGTTTTACTCTCGTCGCGTCGAAAGCGCGAGGGCGCGCGTAATCCAACAAACCGACGGCCCTTTCATGCGCACGTGCCAGAGCTTCGCTGCCGCCGCCGCTGCTGCTGCTGCTGCTGCTGCTTCTATACAGGTCCGCGCTCGTTTTTAACGGCCCGGCTGCTGGAGCGCGCGCGCAAATATTCATTTCCCAGGGAAAATGCATCCCGCCTGGCAGGCCGCACGATGAGCCCGAGTTAATTGGCAGATGACACGCTTATCGACACGATAATTTAATATACCCCATATTTATAACTGACGTTCAAATATTACATATCGGCCCCCGACGCTGCTCGCGCACGATCGCGATACTCCCGCGCTACTGCGTGCAGTCGTTTACAATGGTTCGCGCAATTGTTATATATACGTTTCTGCCTATAGTCGGATTTAGCCAAGTTGCGCAGCTGCTGAGCGTCTCATCTCGTCGATTCGCCTATAGGTATATATAATATATAACGGGGGTTCAAAATTAAACAAAGCCTGCCTGCCAGAGATTGGAGCGTCTTGGAGTGGGGCCGCGTGCAAATATTTAATCCCTGACCCTCTCGAGTCTTTTATATTTATATATAAATTGAAGATAGAAGCTGATGAATGTTTAAGGAGCTGCGGCGCTGCAGTTGCGGTGCACCGGATCCGTACATAAAGGTGGGCTCACTCTACTGCTGCTGCTGCTGCTGCTCCACTGACCCGCGCGCACACACAGACACACACGCGACACACAGATTCGGAGAGCTCCACCGGGGTTCAATTCGCACTCGATAATAATTTCATTTACAGTGTAGAGGAGTAGCAGCAGCGGGCCTCGCGCGATTAAAATAAACCCTACCCGAGCGATTGGAGCGTGTGTTCCTTGTTTGCCACGTGAGATAAATCGAATGAGACAATCGATTGTTACAGCCTTGGCGGACCGGGATGGAGAATGTCTTGCAGTCGCTAAAAACGAAGCTGCGGGCCCGAAATATCATAATAACTTTGGGGAAAAGCCGGAGCTGCGTGACACTGCAGGGAGAGGATAGCAGAGGCGCGGCGGCGTGGCGGCGGCAGGGGCCGAGAGGGAGAGAGAGAGAGAGAGAGAGCGCCGCTCGGGCGAATATAAATTTTAAAGAAAATTCGCGCGGCGTAACAATTTGTTGGCGGATGCACGGCCGCGCGGCCGAAATAACGGTCAGTGTTTTGCAGTAATATTTCACCGGAGCAGTTGGTATTAATTCGTAATATGTTACCGGGCAAACTATAGGAGTCGGTGGGGGTTGGGGAGGAGGTGGAGGAGCTGTTGCGGAGCTTATACCGGCCGGCAACCAAAATACTCGCATCTCTCTCTCTCTCTCTCTCCCACCCCCGCCTCTGCACGCAGCTACAATTCCCCCTACGCTCACTTTCTCTCTCTCTCTCTCTCTCTGTCTCTCTCTCGCTCGCTCTTTCTCCTCTTAATATATGGTCCGGTATTATTGCAATGCAATGGACAGAATACTGTCAAAATTTATCGGCACTCGTTTTTCATGCGGCGCGTCAAATGACTGAACGATTAAAGGGCGAGAGAGAGAGAGAGAGAGAGAGAGAGAGAGAGCGTGAATTGCGCTTGGGCTGGAATTCGCGGGTGGTGGTGGCGGCAGCGGCGGCGGCTACGATGACGGCGAGCGAGCGATTAAAATTGTTGCCTCATTAATCGCTAATCGCTCGCCGACCGAATTTCCTCGCCTGCAGCAGGCCACCTTTCTACTCTGCGCTCCGCTCGACCAATTTCATATATACTTGCCGTGGATGCTCCTGCAGTTGGGGACACGCTGCTCTTTACTTCAGAATACGCATATTTCGGAGAAATTTCATTCCCGATTGAGACGTCTATGTACTGCTGCACACACCAAGCTATTTTCGACTCCTCTATACGTCGATATACTGCAAGTATATCACTGATTTGTCTCATTATAAAAATATCTGTGCCGATAAAAAGAATTCTGCTTTTTCGTTACCTCGTTACCCGTGAATATATACAGAATAATATGCATATATTGGCTCGCTGGTGATACGTGCAATCAATAGTAAAATAAAAAAAGAAAAAGAAAAACAGGCTAATAAAAAGTTGAATTCCCAATCAAAATCCAAGCATATAATAAATAGAGAAGTTTTAATGAATACAGCGATGGAAGAGAGGCGAGTGGGTGCGTTATCGCGAGAGAGCGAGGAGAGAGGCAGAGAGAGAGAGAGAGAGAGAGAGAGAGAGAGAGGAAAAGTTGCGAGAGCGCGGCGCGCGACGCGTCAACTTAACCTTTTTTCGGAGTGTATGCAAATTTGTAAAATAAAGACTAAAGCACACACAGCGACGTTGATCAAATAAAAAAGAGCCGTGCAGCGCACGCTACACATCACTCGTGCAGAGTAAAAAGTGCAGCTAGTGAGAATAAGGCATGTAAGTAAAAGAGGTCGTCGAGTGGACGGAATATCATTTTCTTCTTCTCCTTCTTCTTCTTCTTTTTTTTTTTTTAATATAATGTATGCTGTCGATGACGACGAGATAAGACAAGTCTCTAGTGGTCTAGAGAAGCTAGGCTGGCGTATACACTCTGCAGAGGGGTTTCGCGTGTGTTTTTTGCGCGTTCCGAGCCCCTTACAAAGCTACTAATTATCATCGTCGTCACATGCCACTCTCTCTCACTCTCTCTCTCTCTCTTGACGTAAATGCCTCAATGCACAGACTCAGCAGGACGTGTTTCGAGTGACGCACGGGGGGAGGTAGGAGAGGCTGCTGCGGAAAAACAAAAATAAAAAAAGACGTATGCGGAGTAGAGAGTCGCGGATCTGCCAACTGAGAAATGAACGTGCGGCGCGCTGCAAAGTATAACGAGGGGAGGGGGGCGGGGGATGAATCGCGCGCGCTATTGAGACTCAATACTACTTGAAAGAATTTTTTTTCGTGCATGCAGTCGCTGTAATCCAACATAAAGAGATAGAAAATGTGTGTAACGTATATATATATGTATATACGTTTCGACGAGTATCCTTCTTCAGGACTGCTTGAAAATTTATTGCTGTAGCAGTTGGGAATGAAGCTATTTTTAAATCATCTACTTGTAATTTTATCTCGTTGTCGTTCAAGTCGATTCAGCATTAAATAGCATATTGTAGATCTATATACTCGAGGAGAGGAGTCATAGAACAAGTATCAGTCATCGAGGTAGGACGAAAGCCCCCCCCGGAGTTCGTTAGTATACATACACACAAGTGCGGCGAGCAGAAGTAAGTCGAGTCAAAGTCGGTCTCTCGCGCGGGCGGACCATCTAACTCGCACGAGTTAGCCGCGAATCGGGTTAAGAGTCCGGGGCTGCAGTCGACGAGGATTTAAATTTCATTAAAACTGCAGAGAGAGAGAGAGAGAGCCGCTGCACAGACAAAAATCCAGCAAAATCTCAACGGCTATACGATACGCCGCGCTGACAATATTCATCCGCAGAATCGTATACACGTTGCAGCGGCACTCAAGCGATGAACGTGGAAAAGTTTCCTTCTCTCTCTCTCTCTCTCTGTCTGTCTCTCAATCAGCCGCCCATCGGAATTCCTCGCATGGCAATAAGCTGCACTGGCGCAGAAAGAACGAGCGTCTGCATGGGTATAAGGCCTCGTAAAAAGCATCGTCGAGCAGCGCGCGCGGTCTCGAACAACGGCGGCCAGCAAGTCAAGGATCTGGTTAGGTCTCATTCGAGAGCGCGCCGCTCCACACACACACACACACACACACACATATATATATACATATAGGAGGGGATCGAGGGTAGGGAAGAGCGAACGCTCTAAATTACGCTCGATATTAAGATCTCGCGATTGCGCGAAATGCTATGCAAAGCAATTCCGTATGGTCAGCGGCGGCGGCGGCAGCAGCAGCAGTTCGCACTGCGCACGCACAGGCGGAATATCGGCCTACGGGCGGCGTCCGGTCGTAGCGAGGCGCAGTAGTAGGCTGGTGGTGCTGCGGTAGCCCGAGGCGGCTATAAATCCTCGTGTACCGCTCGAATACCGGCGTCTCGGGGTGAAAAGCCCTTCTCTCTCTCTCTCTCTCTCTATGTCGAGTCGTTAGCCACTGACATCGTCATTTGCACCGAGTCGCGTGCAGCAGCCGGCACGCTTTGTTCGACGCGGCATTTTTGCGGCCTCTTTGTCGAAATGAGCCAACCGCGTGGCGGAGAGCAGCAGCTGTTATTATTAGAGAGACAATGATTGAGCCGCGACAATGCGGCGGCGGCGGCGGCGGCGGCAGGGGCCGAGCCAAGTAAATGGGCTGCTCCGCACGATGCCAGATCTGTCTCATTAACGAGTACCAATGGGACGAGAAGGTGTGCACGTGCGGCCCGTGCGTCTCTGATGCATATTACACGCGTTCTGCGCCGATCGCGCGGCCGACTGGCTGCTGCTATGAATATCGCGAGGCCATCGCAGATAGACGCCTTAGGTGGGCGCCGGGGAGCGAGCCGATAACGCCGAGGAGACGCGTCGATACGGGGAAGCTCTTCCTTCTCCCCCGTCTCCCTGCACCCGACCCGACGGAACTTCACCTTCTGCCTGGCATTATTATGCTCGCGCCATTGAGAGGAGCGAACAATGTGCGAGACTCGCTCGTTTTGTGCCCCCGAAAACGCGATACACGTGTTTGTCTTTTCTCTCTCTCTCTCTCTCACTCTCTCTCTCTCTCTTGATTCATGTGCAGTATTCGTTGCCGTTGTGTATACTCGGGAGCGTGGGTCGTTATTTTTAGCATCTCTCGCTCATTGTGGTTCTCCGGCTTTTTGCCGCCCATCGAAAATGAGCGGTGCGCAGTTATACGTATGTAGGGGCGCCTCCCGCGTGCTGCTGCTGCGGATCAGCGGACTAATGCGGGGCTTCGTTCTGCTTTTCCGGGCCGAAATTCGAGACCCGAATAAATCCAAGCGCGAACGAGAGCAGAGAGAGAGAGAAGAGAGAGAGAGAGAACAGAGGACGGGAAGAGCGTTGGTCGACTGGACGGGCGTTCACGGCTGACGGCCTCGTGTGCAGGGCCGAAAGAGCGGCGCGCGGCTAAAGCGCCAAACTGTTTTACCCCGACAACGTGCTAACGATTAACCTGCCGCTTATACTGCCGCCGCCGTCGCTGCAGGCCGTTTCGCTCCCATTTAGACCCACGCACTCTCTCTCTCTCTCTCTCTCTCTCTCTCGGTGTGTCACGTCGCTGCGGGCCATACTGCACGTGCACGAGCGGCGGCGGCGGCGGCGGCGGCTGCAGCAGCAGCGACCGACCGTGCCTCCCGATATTCACCTAATTATGTTAAATGCTTCCGAATTTTGTTTTCGCGCTGTTTCGCTGCAGCGCTGCCGTTTAAATGGGCCAAGATGATGGGCTGCTGAACGGCTATCGTGATTTCGCTCGCGCCCCCGAGAGCCAATCAACCCGATGCCTCTACCGATCCTTTATATATAGCCGTTGCTTTTTTGCTGCGCCTCCGGAGTTTCAGATTGGTTTCTTCTTTTTTTTTTTCCTTTTTGCGTACATGTATAGAGGTTCGATTCGAGATAGGAAAAATCTTGTCGGGTGTGCCTTCGCTCTTCGCGTGCACTTTAAAGCTGCTGGTCTGCTTAAAGCTATTGTGATTTTGGGCCATTAATGATTTGTAATAATTTTTCTAGTTTGTGTACGTGTTTCGATAAATAATATGTTGCGATAAGGAATATGTTGAATAAAGCAGGAATAGATGAACTTGTTCGAGATACGACAATACTAATTTAACCTAGTGTTTAAAAAAACTGCGACTTAGGTAAAGATAATAAAAGAATTAAGGTTAAATTTGATAGTGTTCGCTATAACTTAGAAAAACCGGATTTGATTTTGTTAATCGACGGAAGTATACAAAAAAAATGTAAATTGAACTTTTACACCATGTATATTAGATATAAGTAGATAATATCGAGTATAGTAAGACTCCGGTTTTCATCGAATTCTCATTAGATTATCTACTTTTAACATCCGCCCTTTTTTAACTAAATGTCTTCTGCGCTGTAAAGGTTAATATAAGTTAACCGTTTAAAGCGTATAAGCTGTAACGTTAAACAATTATTAAGTTAAAAAAATTATACAACATTTAATATATATAAAAATGCTCAGCTCGGCCTTATTATTTTTAATTATCACTACCGCTTGGGAAAACGCGCGTATCGCAAAAGTTACATTTAATTATAAGTTTTTAGCACACCTAATGAAAAATTATTAATTAAAATATAAAATGACCAAGTATTTTGAATGCATGACCTGCATATTTATATCCGCTGGCTCGGAAAAAGTTTTTAATTTAAATGTAAAATTATCTATATACGATGGCGGAGGGAGGAGGGTGAAAAAAAGGACGCTGCTCTATTAAAATTATTAATTGACCTCCTCCGCTGTCTCGGCAGCTATTGAAATATTCTAAAAACTTATTACCTTCCCGCACCTTTGCACGAAGCGACGCGAGCGAGTCGAAAAAGTAGTACGCGAAGCAAACTTTGTGCGCGTTATATCTTGGCTTAAGACCGCGTGGCTGCGCCTCCACAGACAGTCTTGTTGCGGACGCAGTTTATTATTAATCTCTTCGTCTTATGAGTTGCGAATCAAAGTCTCTGCAATCGACAACTCGGCACAAAGTCATAAACACGAGATTGCGCGTTTTTCAACAATGCGACAGTACAGCCCTAAAATAGCACCTGAATAAAAAGAGATGGATGGAGAGTTGGTGCGGGAGGTCAGTTGGGCGTCGGGGCAATCGCGCGAAAGCGATTTAGCGGCGGAAATGAGGGAGTAACGAGGGGAAAACAAGGCATTCGGAAGTTGACCGGCTGCGCTCGCTGCTCTTATATAGTCTATGCAAAAAGGCTGTATACATGGCATAGTATGTGTGAGAGAGAGAGAGAGAGCAAGCGTGGCGGTGGTTTTTCGCGCGGTCGCAATCATCCCTCGCGGTTTTTCGCGTTAGCTCCGGCCCGCCGGCGTAGGCGAGCGCGCGTGAAAAGCCTGGGCTTTCGGTGGTTATAGCTGCGGGTGGGCCACTGCCGCTGCCGCCTCGTCGTGTCGGAGGGAGTGCGAGCGAGAGAGAGAGAGAGAGAGAGAGAGAGAGAAAGCGGTCTGCCGCCACCGCCGCCGCTGGCACGCGCTAAAATTGCCCGGCGATTGCCCAGAAATGAAATACCCGCTCTGCCGCTGCTGAGAGAATTTTCATCCCTCCGCGCACACCCACACACACACACACGCACACACTCTCGCCTCTTCTTTCTCTCACTTTCTCTTTCGTTCGCACGCGCCACCGAGGCCGCCGCTACTGCCGCGAGAGCTCGCACGCCGCTCCACATATTCCGCTTTTATTTTGACCATCGATCTACCCTCCCCTCCCACCAGCCTCCACAGCGAAATCTAATTTGCTCCAATTTTCTTCGGCCAAATATTGCTGACAACCTTTTTACCCTCTACGAGCGCTTTAATTTCTTTCTACTTGTCTCTGGACGTTCTCCCCGCGTAGGAATTCAATGCTTTCTGTACATAGGTATACGTGATTATTCGTTCGATATTACTTTCAATTGTTATCGAGAGAAACAATTGTATATATATATATATATAGTTGGAAAAATATTTATGTAAAGGACATCGATTCACATTTTTAACGAATGTGGTTTACCAATAGCGTAAGTTCTTGTAACTGCAAGTTATTCTCTCATCAGCGTTGCTGTAGAATATATACTTGATTATTTTTGTACATGCAATGAAATTAATCAATTAATTATTAATCATTCTAAGTCACTACAATAAGATACTTATTTTCAATCAATGTAATTTAACTCTTCATTTGAAGCAGGGGTATCAAATATATTTTTTTAATCAATATGTTTGTATACTTTGAAAGATGACGTAGATCTTACAAAGTATACAAAAATATTGATTTAAAAAAATATACTTGATACCCTTGCTTCAAAGGAAGAGTTAAATTACATTGATTGAAAATAAGTGTCTTGTTGTATTCGTCTGATTCTACTCCCACATTATATATAGCTCATATAAGGTGCATTCAATTCGTCTCTTTATAATGCTTTTCCTTTAATCTTTTTTCTTTTTTCTTTTTTTTAGATTTTACCAAGACAATTCTTTTCATTTTTTATGCACTAAGTAATAGTATAAATTGCATACTTCTTCAGATAGGAAAAGTATTGAGATTTTTAATATATAAAAAAATGTATCGTAAAGCAAAAAATTGTAACGTATTCAAAAGGAAAACCGCAGCAAGGATTATCAATTTCGCGAACAAAGCTCGTCGAAACACGCGTCACGCTTCATCGCTCAGGAAACAAATTGTTTCCAAGTCGCGCGTCTGTACCTCCAATACCTGGAAATAATCCGTTAAATATAGGCGTCGCATCGAGGAATCGCGCGTATAAGGTTTCTTAATAAAACTAATAACAACGTGCGTCGAGAGCTGCGGCGCCTTGGACACTCGTGGCGGCCGCTCCACCGAGATCACGTTTATTATCGACGCTTAGTCATGGGACTATATACGTGGAGGAGCGTCGCGACTCGGTATTAATAATCGCGACATATATATTATAATTGCCGCGCGCGACAGCTTCCCGATATTATACGGATATCTGAGCCAATGCGACAACAGGGGAGACTCGATGATCGTTCTTTATCTCGGTGGCTTTGCTTTCAATTAGTCGATCGGGACGGGACAAGTACTGCACGTGTATACGGCCTCGTCAGGTAATACTAAACAAAGCGCACATTATTACTCACGAATATACATCCATCCACGGCTATAAATACGAGGCTATATAGGATTCGATAGCGTCTCTCGAGACTCACCTGAAACAGAAATAAAAGTTCATTATTAGTACAATCGTCTTGAGGATCGTGTAAAAAAAAAGAAAAACAGATAAGCGGCGCTATCGATACACTACGCACGCGGCTATATAAAAGGAGAAGAAGCGTTCGCGGCAGGTAAAATCGGCTGCACACTCGAGGAGGCACCTCTCGATGGTGTCAATTTGTCACTTATAGCAAAAGTAGCGCTATAAGCCTGCACACAGTACGTATAGCAGCGGCAGGAAAAGTACGCTGAAGCGCTCTGCAGGCTTAGCGTAGTATAATCAATTAATAAGCGTGAGCAAGCATGTTTCCTTTAATGAAAACATTAATACTTCTGTGATAAGAGTAATGACAGATAGTCTGGGTGCGGGTGGGACGGGGGGGGGGCGAACAAGAGCGCGAGAGAGAGAGAGAGAGTGAGCGCGTGCGAATGCGAAGCGTAAACGTCGGCGCAAAGCGGCTGCACGT
>UELU01137762.1:10235-38397 GCA_900490025.1 Megastigmus dorsalis | reverse complement strand
CAACAAGACTTTCATAAACAACATTATACTGACCAACTGTCCACTCTAATCTGTCTGGCCATTTCTCCGTTATCCAATATAAATTACAATATTTTGGTGAAAAATAAAGATATCCTAATAAATCCAAGTAGGTTTGAAAGGGGCAGATTAGTACTTTCAAATTCCATATTAGCTTTTGTGGTAGACATTTTTCGTGTTCGGTTACATAACCTCAAAAACAGCTAAAAAACGCGTTTTTTGCACTTTTAGGTTAGGATATCTTGAAAACCTGACGTACAGGAGCAATTTTGAGCTCGGATTCGGATTCAGCGCATCAAAATCCTTCGGAAATGTTGGGTCTGGTCTCTGGCTTTAAAATTTGTCGGCCTGTGTAATCAGGTAGGCAACATAACGTTGTTAAGTGCATCATACTCATTCCCTTAACTATATTTGTATCATAAAAATGGTTCTATTATGTTTGATCGGTGACCACAATAGACCATCTATTCGAAACATTCAACTTCTTGTCATGATCGATCATTTCTTACACCATTTCGTCCACCTATTTCAAGATCTTTCAGATATAAAACCAACAAAAAACACGAAAAAATCTCCAAAATGCGTCTATAGAAAAAAAAATTAAAAAAAAAATGAAGTAGCAACGATTCCAATGAAAGGTGGAGCTGAACTTGCTCACAGGCATATAGCAGACACTGCGCACAATCCGAGTGCGTTGCCGTGCGGCGTCGGCGGCCGCGGCGGCGGCGGTGCCGGCGACTGTATACATATGCAGCGCACGCCCGCAATACCCTGGCATTTGCTCTCAGTTATGTGAAAGGCAATATCGGACCAAGGTACTCCTACGTACTATTATACGCACACTTACCCAACATCGCGCCGGGGCACACTTGACTTGCTCTCTCGCCCTCTATACAGCATCTATATGTATACGTATGTATTATACACACAACTCTTTACCTTCGGCGGTGTAAATATGTATGCAGATGTGTGTAATGCGAGCGATGATTGGATGCCGTGTGGTTATACAGGTTATGTTGGATATATATAGACAAGTTTTAAAGCGCGGCATTAGAATTATCGCGGACACGCGTAGAAATGCGCGTGCGTGGCGGGCCTGCAAAGCATCAAGTGCCTCGATGTCGTCAATCGATTGTTATACAGCACTGAGATAATTTTTACTCGCCTTCTTTTTTTGATTGCCTTTATTTTTTTTGTACGTGAAAGTATACTGCGGCGACTGGAATGTGAGCTGCGCGTGTATAAGCTGATCTTGATACACCGTCTTCGAATTATTTGTAAAGATGATGTTATTGTGTTTTGGGATTCATGCGGGATGGAGATATCGGTAATTTTTTTGGTTGTCTGCGAGTTGCTGTTGAGATCGAGTGTATTTCTGTGGATTGAAATTTGTGAGTTGCAATCATTTATTTTACTCATCAAAACTTTCTGACCGAATCGTTCACAAACTAATTCTGCTAATTCTGTGAATAGCACAAAATATAATTTTTATATTTATAATTAAAAATCGTTTTCATGTTAACAAGCAGAAAGTCAGATTTACGCTTATTGCAACAAAGGTAATTATTTTTATGAATGTTTCACTATTAATGATAAGATATTAATGTACTTCAGATAAGTATTATGATTCTTTTAAATTATTTTTAAGTGTAGTGTAACTGCCTTTTTATTGCTTCTTTCACGCCTTAAATGTTAAACATGCCGCCATATGATAATGAAATAATTTGCAACTCGTTCCGAAGAATTATAGCTCGCAAATAACACGATAATAATTATTCTTTCCTTATCATAATTTTCGCATTTCTTTTATGTTAATACATAATTGTAATTTGCCTACAGATTACTCCTAACAAGTTCATAATTTATTGTACTTTAGAAAAAAATATTTCTTTATTTGAAGGAAATAATAATATGGTAAGGAAAAAGTGTAGATAGTTTGAAAGGAATATTTGTCGATACTTTCTGTTTAATAAATAATTTGTTTATGTTAATGATAGCTCGATAATCCGTAAACAGATCGCTGGCTGCGCGCATTATTCGCCTGGTCAAGATGCTAAAGTATGTATATATATATGTACGATCGTCGAAAGAACAAGTCGCTAATTAAGCAAGAAACGAGTCCTGCGAATTTCGCTGACAAGGTTACCGCCATTGTTTCTTTTTCAGTAGCTGAGTAGAACCTGCCAAAGAGAATCCTATACAACAAAGCGATTCTCTTCAACGTGTTCAAGGACGTCTACCTTCGTTCGATCACTACTTAGAAGCTTCACTTTTAAAAGGGTTGCCATTTATTCAAAATTAAAGTGAATAAACTCTCCGTATCGAAATAATCAACGAAAATATTATCTTTCTACTTTTGCAAGATTGTTTATTCCCTATAACGTTTCATTCATACTTATAATTTTTTATAAAAACTATAATTTTGTGCATAAATTTTTGTACTGGGAAAAAATTGTCTACTTACAATATTATCAGATCGATATCAATTAATAAATTGTGCCAAATTTTGGGATGAATTTTAGGTAGCCATAAGCAATAGCTACCCCAGAACCGCAACTTATTCAAAGTTTATGATCCTTCATTGGTCGTTGCGCATAAAAAGGGTCATTCTCAGTCAAACATAATTCATTCATGAAGAGGCTAATTCAGGACAAGCCATCCAAGCGAAGGATGAAAATATTCAGTCTGCTGGAAGAGTTGGCTAAGGCTGAATGATTTGACAGGCTCGTGACGCGAAGGTGCAGTTATAGGCCGACGCGACGTTCCGCTGGAATTCTTCTCGTGAATGAGAGGCTGCACCGCGAAAGGCTCCGAGAGGAGGAGGAAAGTTACGAGCGAAGTAACTTGTCGATAGGACTTTTACTGTTGATCTCGCTGCTGCTGCCACCGTCGCTGCAACGCATACACACATACATAATATATACACACAGGCTGCAACGATCGTAATACCTGGCAAGGTTAGTTTATACAGCAATGTTAAAGAGACTTTCGAGATAATTGTGATTTAATGCCTCGAGCCATGGGTCAAGATCTTCCCTGCCTCCATTCTTTTGCTACAGACACTTTTGTGCATTAGTCCTGACTTGATCGCGCGCACGAAGCTTAGAACACACACGCCTGCACACGCTTTGGAAGAAGTTATATACTCTTCGTTTCCAACTTCGACCGCCGCTGCTCGATGAACACACCATCACTAGTCTTTTCAATTATTGTTGATATTAGATTGATCTCCATTTGTCATTTGTTTCATGCATCGATCTCGATTATTTATTATAAGCATATGTACCTGGTCTGATTATTATCTGATAAGGCTTTGAAACAAGCCTAATAACGGCGCGCGCTGATATTCTTTCTTTTTGAAGACTTTGAAGGTGTCGGTGTAGGACTTTTAAAGCTGCTTTCTTAGCTATTTAGAAATTTACTATGCAATTATTCGCTATTTAAATAGGGATTTTTAAATAATGATATTTGTATCTGAATTATTTCAATCATTTTTATTCAGCGGAAAAAATAATGAATAGGTATCATATTTATAAGATCGCATACGTAACCAGCGAGAGTATAAGAGTGAACGTTTGATAATGAGCGAAACCGGCCCGATGAGTTAATTATCTTTAAACTGATTTGTAAATTATGTCTTTATAATTAACTTGATTTGTAGTAAAGTGGAAAAAATGTGTTAGACGTGGGATTATCTATAGACGTTTCGAAATAGGAATGATAAATATTAAATAAGATGAAACAGTTTGAGTCTATATGTGAACCATATAGGTAGCGCATTTATGAATGATAATATAATCAGATGCTCTTAAAGTAAAACTAAATGGGAGACTTTAATGCTAGTTCAACTTGAGATGGATAGTATGAAAAGAAATATTTTTCAGAGAATAATATATGATTAATATCAAAATTATTATTACTTAACAAATAGTAAGGAAAATGAAAGTTGAAGTTGCATGGGTGAGTTTCAAAGTAATATTAGAGATTATTTTTTGTGCCTGAAAAAAGTTGATCGTTTGTCGATTAAATAGCATTAATTTGGCTACAGTAACAAATCGACTAGTCTTAATTGTATTACATTCGCTAGATGATTTATAAGCAGCACAATTTAGAAAAGAGAAAAGAATAAGAATGAAGTGTAAGATATAGTAGGCGGGTAATTTATATTCCACGGGACTTTAATTGAGATTTCATAAAAGAAAATTGACAATTACGTTATCATGTCGACTGAAAAGTGTATGGGGAAAGAGGTTAATTATAACATATCGTTCCGGCGTCGCAATATTCAAATCCGTCTCGTGCTATTCGAAACAATAAATTATCTTGATGCTCGGCTATAAGCACTGCATAGATCAGTCTGAGAGAGACAATGATAAACAGATTAATTACTTCAAAGCGCTTGTGAATTATGAATTGATGAAGTTCGAAAAAGGCGTTCTATATGTATATTGTGCGACTGGGGGGATAGATATAAAAGAAACTAATATAACGAAGGCAGTAAAAAATGGGAAGCTGTTCTCGCGCTCGTATATATATAGTCCTTCTAAAGATTCGAGCATGTCCAACGCAACAACCGTTTCCACTTCGTGAGCCATAAATTGCGGGGCGCACGAACACGCGCGGCTCTCGCGCCGGTTTAATGGCGACTTTGATTTTTCCATATAGGCCTTAACCAGATCGTACAACCTTTGCATATACATTTTGAATGAAGCCATCCGCTGTATTAGGCAGGATAAATAATGCCATCGTTGCAGGCCCATTCCAAACTTTATCAATTATCGAAGTTTCAAAAATAATCTCAGTCGATTCTGATATAATCAAGATTGTTTCGCAAAGCCATGGGCGCGCGCAGGTATATCGAGATACTTGAAAAACACTCCTTAGCGATGGAAGTGGTGCACGCGGCGTGCAGTTAATAGTATATATATCTATATACTGTGCAATAATAAGAAAGCGAAGCTACTATCAAGGAAACTGTAAATCATATAGTTTGAAAATGTCAGTAGCTCTCTGACAAACAAAGTATATATTGATGAATAAAATTAGCTGTGGCATTAAAAATAAGATTATCATAAGTGAGTGTTGTGCTATCACTTTTTTAAAGCGTGGCACACCCGTTGCTGTGCTTATGTATACAGTTCCAGGCACTGAATTAAGAACACACAGCGAAATAAAACTGTCTTAAGTTGTAAAAATAAACTAATACCGGTATACATTAAAAAAAAGCTCGCTTAATGATATTGATATTCGTTCGTCACATGTCATGTACACGCGAATCCTGCTAAATAACAAAATAATCCGCAACGTCGCACTTTTCCAAGCAATATGCCCATATTGTCAAATTAGCAAATAAATTAAAATCCATCCATTTTATTCTTATATATTCAAATATAGAAACAAAATAATACGAAGCGCACCCGACGCTAACAAACGCAATTACCTCAGCAGCAACCCCTTCGCCGAGTTGAGCTAATTCTCTAAACGGCCGTTAAACCCTTGCTTTCTAAATTGACCATAAGGAAAGTGTACTATAGCGAAGCGACCGCAGCAGCAGCCACCAACGGCAGCAGCGTCATACCTCATCGCATATCGATATGAATTATGCTGCTCCAATAAGTTGACGACCTCGCTGTAAACCATTGACAACTGCTCCGCAGCAGCAACAGCACCAACAGCGCGTCTATATACCTATGTTCACGTGCGCTCGCCCTAACCTTTGAATTATGGCCGTGCTCGCATTCCCCCGCTTTTTTTATCTCCTCCTTTTGCGTCTCCTCCGTCAGCGACTATATATGCAAGTATACTATATACACGAACTCCTACACTCGCGTTCATTCGTCGCTCGGTGGCCGCGGTTCATTCAGATTTATCTTTCACCCCCTCGGCAGCACTTCGCCTCTCTCTCTCTCTCTCTCTCTCTCTCTCTCTCGTTAAGTTTGTTTAGCGTGTGCGTATGCTGTCTGCCACAGCTTCAACCTTCGAGTTTGGCGGAAAATTACTTTTGGACCTGTCAGAGCCTCTTCTTCTACACACTGCAGCTATTTGAACCTCGAGTTATAGTTATCGCGAGCTTTGTGGAAGTTGACGAGGACAGATGTTTTGTTGCATCATGAATCGTATAGGAAGGTTTCGCATTATCAATATACGCGTGTGGCTTTAATAAATTATTAATGAGAGAATTTTATTTGTAGACCACCTCGCAGCTTATGCGACCTGGTGGTACTCGTCTGCTTTTTCTTCGCGGTAATTGGATCGTTAATATAATTAGAATAATTTATAATTAGTACCTTAGGAGATTGATATATAACGCATATGTATATTATACTATAGATGCAGTTGATAGACTGTGCAGAGGAAGCGGTCAGACTTGTTTCGTACTTGACAAAATTAACGACATTGATTATGAGCTCCCAGTAGGTTACATTGTATATACCACTACTAATTTATGACTCAATTTAGGACACAAATATTTACTATTCTTTCTTGGACACATTACTAAATTACATTGGTATTACGAAAGAGCACATTATAATTAGTAATTATCTGAATATTATTCGATAATAACTATGATAACTGCAACGTCATTAAATAATTTAGTAAACATATAGGTATAAAAATTCAGCGTTTAAATTTATTTGTGCGCATGCACATTGAAAGATGAAAAAAAATATCCTCACGAGAAGAAAATGTGCAGGCTGAGTGAAACGATATACAGCCGGCCATCAAGGCTCCTCCACAAGGCAAACGAAATTCGGCGGTCAAGGAGCAGCAACACAACAGCATCCGCAGCAGCCGATTTTCATTTCACGCGCAGGCCTCACCATCAACATACCGAATTCCCTATATATTCCGCCTCTCGACGCCAAAGCGCGCGCAGGCGCGCATTACTTTCATATATTGCCGTACGGCTTCTTGCACTTCGTAAATCTGTCGGCAGTTTTTTGGTATTACGCGAGCGATACGTTATGTGACCCCTTGGCCACATGACATTAGTCGCGCGACACGGCACACCGCTCGAGCCGTGTGTTCGTTTCTTTTTCTTTCTTTACTCCTTTTCTCTCTATCTCTTTCTCTCTCTCTCTCTCTCTCTCTCTCTTCTCTTTCTCTCTTTCTCTCTATCATACTCTCTTACTCTGTCAGTGTGTTTGGGGGGGACTCTGACGTAACCTACGGCATCCGGAATATTCCGCGAGTGCGAGGCTCGCGCCCACTCTTTGAATTTATATACGCGAGCTACCCATTTTCAAGATGCGAGCGAGACTCGCGCGGAGATAAAAGCTTTTTCTGTGAGTTGTTTCTCTCTCTCTCTCTCCCTCTCTCATGGGTTCTGATGCAATTTTTATTTATTTAACGAGGCTATTCGGGTGAAAAATCGACACTATATACACGTCAAACACCGCGGAGGTATAAGTTGATATGCCTTTTAATGGGTCATTTTGCAATCATTATAAAAAAGATATTAATTTTTTTTAATGGGGAACAAGTGCGGCTTCCTTGAAAATGATGAGTGAAAACGAAGGGAATCAGCCTTACCGCGGATGACTTTGCTATTTCACGATTTATACATTGCCAAACTTTTCCAAGATGGCTCTTTTTCTGAAGATGCTTATTGCCTTCATTTTGCTTTACGCTTTGTGATCTATATTTTAATTTTCAAAATTGACAATATATGAAAATAAAGCCAAGATATACATCGATCCCTTGAGAAAATAAAAAACTCAGACTTGAACTGCCAAGAGCGAAGAGTTGTCGCGTCTTTGACGTACATATATATACGAAATTTCAAAGCATCATATATCCGCGCGGATGCGAAAAATCGGAAGAAAAATCAGTTAACGCCTCTGTAACGTGCACATTTCTAAACAAGTTCGCCGCCGGGCCCACGCACACAAGAGCTGCAGCGCCGTTAAGGTTGATATACGCGTGCGTCGTCGCGGGTGTATACGATATTCCCCACCAGCAAAAGCCGCGTCCCCCAACTTGGGCTGAGTTCGAATTGGCCGCGCGCGTGCGTGCGTAACACCTCGCACCTCGTCCGAGCGCGTAAATCGCATCCTTCTCTCTCTCGCATGATGGCGCCAGTCCGCGCTCTGTCGCATACCCCACAATTCATTCGGTCTCGTCTCTTTCTCTCTCTTGTAAACCTTTCTTTTTATTCTCTCTCTCACACACACATGCTCTCGAGCCACGGCTATTTCTCATCGTGTGGTTACGCGCGAGTAGAGTCGCGCGGGCGCATTATTTTATGCGTCTTTGCACTTGAAACGAGCAATTAAACGGAATTGTACGAGCTAGTGCAGGGTATGAGTTACTACAATGTGGCGCTCTTCTCTTTCTCGGAAAGATCTACAGGCTTGTTTTGGTTTTGCGGTTCAATGTATACCTTTCGTAAGAACTCTTTAAGCGTGTATAATTGAATTTCGTATAAGTTATTTTTGTCATCAGATAATCTTCTCGATGGTCGTTACAAGTCCTAGTTTAGTAATGTATTGCGAATTAGCTATGAAGAAGCGTATCGAAATTATCAGATTCGAGTATAAAATATTATGTCAAGTTAGCTTATTATCATAAACGTATCCTATTTAAAGTCAATAATGACGTACACATATAGATATTGGCAGTATCTGACATTTAACATATATAGTATTTATCTTATTTTCTATTGTTTTCGCGGTGAATTAATTCCCCTATCCTCGATTTGCCATCTCCCTATAAACAATATATCAATTTATAATGAATCCTTTTCACCCATAATGAATAAAAGTTAAATAACACGGTAAATAAAAGTCGCGGTTCACAATGCAATTAATATACCGATCGTATAACATCACTTTCATTTTAGCCTGCACGAGAGTCAACGGTATAAATATAATCAAAAAAATTTTTTCTTTTATTTTCAATCTAAGATAGTAATTACTTGTATTTTATGAAGTCGTTATTATTTCTTCTTCTAGGATTATATGGCTCGCAAGTGTCGCTTATCTCCCATTTTATCTTTATCCCACTATCCTCGATACACGCAGAACTATGCTGCATAAAATCCTATTATTATACTCCCACTAAACGGTTCTGCATACGTTGTATACGAACTCGTATCCACCTTTTATCATTCCTCTTATGTACGTACATCATTGGGCATTTATATACATTTGTACAGAGATGTCGTTTAATTTTACAGTAATAAATTTACACAGTCGGTGATTAAAAAGCTTCGTATCACTAGGGTTTTATATTCCGCGGATACAGTGCATTTTTAAACTTTTAAGTAGCTATCCCAGGCTATTCAAAGAAGAATCGGGGGTAATTAGTCAGAGGTTCTCAAAAAAACACAAGGTCAAATAACGCAATCGAAAGCCCTACATTTCACAACGGATGCTTTAAAAAATTTATTTTCTATATATATATATATAATATATAATGCTCATCTATATCATCCCTAACAAGTAAAAATGTCGTCAATCAAGCTTTACACGGCAATAAAACATGGTAGCCCAATTATTTTCATCCTGGTTCAGCGATTTACCGAGCTTCTTAAGCGAGCCACTCTAAATTACCCGATATTTTTAAGGTCTGTGCTGCACGCTTGAAAAATGATTCGCGCATCCACGTGGTATATATATATAAAACCGAAAAACTTTAACTGCAGCAGCAGCCGCCGCGAATTACACTCGCCGACCCAAGAACGCACTGCTTGCACTCTTAAATGCCCGAACGATTTAAAGTCCATTAATTTAGCCTGTGCACAGTGTATACATATATATATATATATATATACCGCGTGCGGCCGCGGCCATTATAATCCTCACCTTGGGATATCGCCGTCCGCTTATCGCGCTTCTATATACTCTCCACTTCTTCGAGTCTTGACGCGGGGAATGTGAACAGCTTGCCTCTATGTCTGTATGTGTGTGCACGTTCGCATGGTAATTCCTAGAGAGGGAGAGAGGGAGAGAGAGGGAGACGCGAGTGAGAAATGAAGCAATGCGGTTTCTTGTAGATTTTCTGCGAGTTGTACGGTCGTGGTGTACGGTATATACAGGTATTTAATGCGGTATAGGCGGCGCTCAAAGAATTTATTCGAGGCGATCACTTGCGCGGCGCACGCCGTTTTCATTAAGATTAATTCTCTTATTGTGTCCTCTCCTTGGTGTGCCCCGTAAAATTCCCCTGATGCGCGCGCCCGAGCCGTACGTACAAAGCTGAAATTCACGTTGGCTATGTGCCGCTGCCGCAGCGCTTTTATTATATTTATACGCTCGCGTATGTACCGAAGTGATGCGACGCTACTATGCGAAACTTAATACCATTTCGCTCAAGTTAGTAACGCTTTTTAAGGATTCTTTCGCTTACTCGCCGTCCGTTTTTGTTGCCGTGTATAGGAAAAGCCTTGAAATTGTATTTTCACTTTGAGACTACTTTTTTTTTTAAATGCAGTGTTATACAAACGTTGCGATCGGTTTCCTCGCTCGTTCTACCTATATAATGTATGCGTTTTCTCGATATTTCAGATAATAGTCCAAGCGCATAATAATATGCTAGACCTGCTAACATAAATCTATTGGAATAAAATATGTTTCAGCGCTGTTCATTAATAATAATTTAAGCTTTATTTTTTCTAAGAGCGTGAAAGGTTGATCAGTGAGAGCTTCGCAGCAAATGATGGAAATTTCCATTCGAGTGAAAATTAATGACCGAGTTTATTGTACATTGAAAATTTGATTATTTTATAAAATCGAGACTATAAATCGCACGAGTGAGTAAGAATGCTTTACGCAAACTAATTAATTTTTGAAATTTGAAGCTATAGTATATAGTTCGAGTGGACCGCGAAAGACTTTAAGCGCGCGTAATGCTCGGCTTTATAACTTATTAAAATGAAGTCAAGTTTAAATATTAAAGCGCAAAACTCAGATGGTCGTAACATAAAATCTCCGTGTACAGAGCTGATTACCAAAGTAAATTCGCTAATTAATAATGCACAAAAGGATGCTGAATGAACGTAATTTACAATTTTTGTATGCTTTTAATGTACTTGACAGGGATAAGGAATGTTGAATCGTGTACACGTTAAATAGTATTAAAATGAATGGAACTTTACTATTATGGGTCTTTTTATTTAACTATAAATCAATTATTAGTGATTTCCTCAAAGCTTGGTAACGAGTCCTTGCATAAACTTGCTTATAAACTCAGCAGGATTCGACGATAAAAAGAAAAAATACTATTTCGCCAAAGGTTTCCTTTACAAGATCCTGTATCAAGAAATTCCTTTGAAAGGTCTTGATCATCGCGGTGCTGCGCATGTATAAAATCATTCACACGACCACTGTTTTAACTTGCATTATCTTTTGTTCCAGTTCAGTCATTTGTGAATCGCGTGCAGTAGAGAGCTTCAGAACCAGTTGTATCAAACTGATTATGTTCATGAGGAAACCGTACTTTTATAAGGACTTACTTTATAAAATTTTAGTTACATTCAAGGTCCTTTGAACAAAGCTCAATATTTTAAGATTTAGAGCGTTTACAAAGAACGACACGGCTTTGCTTGAGCGATAGCTGCACCATTTTTAACGACGTCGTATTTCAGACTATAGGTACTTTAGACCATAAAAGTTTGATGTCGGAAAGTGACTAGGATAATTTTGTTCGTAAAGCAGCGAATCGAAGAAGGATATATATATATATATATACACGCGATCTATTATTCACGCTTGATTTACTTTTTTGTATACAGCAAAAAAAGCATCTGTGGCAGTTTATAGTGTCCCTTTTACAAATTGACAGTAAACATAGCATTTATTTATTACCTGTTCATGTCCAAAACTTTGATTTCTTGCACAGTACTATTCGACTTTGATTGCAGTTGTGTCGTTGACATCTTAACTGGAAATCTTTTAATTTAATACGATATCAGAAATTGAGATCGTTAAAAAAATAGAAAGTATATATTTTAAAAATAATATTTATGAATCTTTGATTTTTGGATGGATTGCAAAATAATAATTGACCGTGTTATAGTTTTTGTTTTTGTATATTTAGGAAAATTTCTTCGTTGCAAAAGTATTACTTACAGAAAGTAATTGAGCACCACATTTGTACAAGTTCAACATTTCAAAGACAGTATTCATTTTAATAATTGACCAGTATAAATAACCGTAGTAAAGTCTAAAACAGGTATAATTACACGGCTCAATAAATAAAGCTATCGACATGTACCCATCGAAAAATCAGTTGCAATATCGCTCATTCCAGTTCGGAATCACGGAACACGATGCCTGCCTGGATCTTTTTCCCGCACGTTATCTTTCAGCGCATTGTTCGCGAGCTGTCGTCTTTATACCGCAACGCTTGCGCACGCAAGCATCGCGAGCTCGAGCGCATAGTCCGGCTCCAGAGGTGATTTTCGTCTTCTCCAATATATACATGTGTGCGGTTGTAGGCCAGCTTACGAGGCGTGACACGTTGCGCGCCGCTCGAATCCTCATCGCGGGGAAACACCTCCGCGTCGGCAGCGACGGCGGCTAGCCGCGGGATATCCAGTTACTGACTCTCCCTCTCTACTGTATACTCTCCCTCTCATTCTCGCATCCGCTTCGTCGTCCCATTCTCCCCGGTAATCCTGTCCGCGCGTATATATACACACTTTTTAATCTGCTATTTATACCTGTACCATCAAAGTTTGCGAAGTGATTTATATAAATAGCCGGTCGCGCTCGTAGACGTCGAGCTGGTTTATTTTGAAGGGTATAAAGGCTGACTGCGCTTTGATGGACAAATAAATGACTTTAATCATTTAATACTACGATTCACTTATATAGTATAATACATGATCAACTTTGTCGGATTTCTTGTACCGTAGCAATGCGCGAGCTCGTTTATTAGTTTGTGTTTCTTCTTGTTTCGTCATTAGGATAATCCGAGCCCAGCAATTAGTCTCGTTGCGGCCCGCGCGATTTCCACGGTGTTATATACGATGCAGTATAATTCACGAGTATAAAATTGAAATAAAAGCTATGCCTATACCATGTCTTGGAATTCATGAAAGTTTATAACTTCTGTGCACATCCGGAATCCATACAATACCGATTCGAGCTTGATATCGTCATCCATTACACCCATTGTAACGGCGGAGGTGAGTTTATAAGCCTTTAATGTTAACGAACTTTGAGAAACAGTTTTGTGTCTAGTTATTCGTGGCTTTACAAATACGTTTGATGCCTTCCCTTTTCTACTACATCAGGATCAGTCAAATTCGCGATTAGCTATACATGCAAATGCAATAAACGAATCGAACATAAAATTTCTGTCACAACATATAAAGCAAGAGCAAATAATTGGCGAACATTTCGTTCTCCACCCCCCGAAGTTCTCCATTATATTATCAATCTACCCACAGCAACGTCAAAACCTCGCTCAATCATCGTCAATTAAATCCGGGACCGTACATACGAGAAAAAAACGAATAGCGAGTTCATCCGTCGAAGAGCCGCGCGATGAAAAAAAAAGTGCGTGTGCAGCACTACAGGCGCGAATGAGCCTTTCCACATACATATACAGACACACGTCCGAGCGGGTGAGTGGCTCAGTGAAGTGGCGCGCGGCGGCTGTTCGCATGCACTCGGCGACGGCGTGAACCACGGCTGCGGCGGTGCAGGCGCTCGGGCGGTGGCAAGGGGAGCCGATTCCTGAAGGCCGTTCAATGCCGCGCGACGGCGCGGCGGCTCTGCTGCTGCTGCTACGGTGCACTCCGCGCGCCCGAGAGAGGCCCTTCGAGAGCCGCGCGCTCTTTCTCTTTCTCTTTCTCTTTCTCTTTTATCCTCGATCGAGTCTCCGTGGTCCGTCTCTCTCTGTGTGTACATGTGTGAGTACGTATATAATAATACGGCTTGTATACAGTTGCAGGCGCTCCTTTCGTGCGCCGATGCTGGGATGCGCGCGCGACTATATCTTGCAGCTGTTTGTCACGTGATACGTATACGTACGTATATAAGCTGCGCGTCTCGCCTGCGCTTGTCGGCATTTTTATGCATCTTCCGTATTTTCCTCCTCTGCGCTCTGTGTCTGCCGTCGTTGTCTCTCTTTCTACTTGAATGTTTTTTCTCTCATTGCAAAGGGTTTCTCGTAGTTTTGTTGGTTCTGACCGAGCGGCGGGGCTCCGGGTATGCGATTGTCCATTTATTTCCATTATGAGCGAGAGACCGACGGATGAGGGCAGTTAATTTTCTCGCTCTGCCCGACCACGAGGGAGAGCCTCCGGTGCGGTGACTTGCGTTTCGTTTTCTTCTGTTTTGTTCGGCTTTTGCCGGCGATATAATGGTTTAATTCAATTGTAATTAAGCGAACGCGAGAGCGAAGAAGCCGCTTTGCATGTTTCGTGATGGGGAGTGCGCGCATGTATGCTGAGAATCATAAGCTGATTATGTTGTCAAGCGGTTTTTTGTACCGTTTTATACTGAAATTTAAATGAATGGGTATACATATATATAGTATTTGCATCAGATCTAAATCTCTCAATGATTAACATAACGAAACTGTGCGCTGTTACGAAATTTCAGCTGACCACCAGCTGATCGCGGTAATTTGGTCGAAATATATCGAAATCTACATTGAAGATCAGTAAGATCTGTCATAATCACTAAAAACTTTCCCGACAGTAATTAACACCGTTATACTTGAACAGTTTGAACGTATCATTGAAATTAATTAAAATATTATATCCAAACTTGTATTCAGCTTAAAAATTAATTAAAATTAGTCTCGTGATGGAATGTTTAAAAGGCTTTTTTTTACTGTTTTAATAATTTGCATTAAGTATTTTTTAAAGAGTGCTTTTTTCAAATTCACATTGTTATACAAGTTAAAAATCTACGAGTCAAAAATAATTAAGACATTATATGCATAACATAATGCCTTTGGGCGATCTCTTTCCAAACCGATCACTTAAAATGCATTAAAACACAAATAGTTGTTTTGTATACAATCTTTGAAACAAACATACATTTCCCGATCAACGTTAAGAAATTCATAATGAGCCCCGAACCAAATCGTATTAAGATAACGTAATTGAATTTTTTCGACATTCACCGTGAATATAGCGCGCGACAATTCTTACTTACCTACACCTACGATTGTATATTATGATCTATACTTTCGATTTAGCATCGAGAACAGTCTATCGTAGCGACACTTATTATGCGTGCACACAATACCTATATGAATGCAATAGCCATGACAATAATTAATAAAGTTGATTAAACCTTCACAATCTTTATAAAATTTATCAAAATTGCGATCGATTTTAACTTTTTCTCTCTCTCTCTCTCCTCTCTCTCTTTCTTTCTTTCTCTTACACACACACACACACGTAAGCGGCACATTGCTATCAAATCGGTCATCGTCCAGCTCTCGGCTAGTATAATATCAGCGGGGCAGCAACGCGGCGAGTGAACGCGCAAAGCGCGCGCCTGAGACTGCCGCGCAATTGTGAAATCAAGAAAATTACCAAGGACGAGTCTATATGCCTCCGTCGTATAATAGTGGCGCGAGAGCGAGAGAGAGTATGCTTTCTCACTCCCGTTGTCGCGATTGAGTTATTTTTGTTGTTACAGACCTCTGATCGTGCCATTTAGTTTCGCTGCAATCAATGGGCGCTTCGGACAAGGGGGAAAAATGACGAGGATATTGTCGATTGAGGGAATCGACAGTTTTTTCTTTCTTTCCGTTTGTTAAGCTGCAGCGAACATTGAACTAATGACGTATGCTAAGCGATTATACATCTTGTTGCATAGTGTGCGATGACAATGAGTGATTCGAATTTACTGGATGTATATCCTGTGTGGTCTATGAGTTACGAAAAGTTTCCTGATATTTATTTCTTCACGATATACACGGAAGGAAAAGCTATAGTAGCTAGGTGATATAGAATATTATTTTTAATATACACTACTTTATTTTTATAGCAGCGAGTAGTTGCACGTTAATAGCAAATTACTATATCGTACAATGTAACGGGAAAATAATTTTATTACCCTAGAAGTAATCATAACCGACTCCAACATTAAACTTTCAAAAAATTCACCATATTTTCGATAAACGAGTAACACTAAAATTTTAAAGCTGTGTTTAAGACATTAGTAGAGCCATTTATATTGAATGGTTATACCCTGTAGCTACCATATATTTATGCTTAAAATTCTACATTTTTCTTTTTGGAATTTTTCAAATTGTTCCAAATTCTTTAGCGCACTATTAGCATTTCCCGTAAAACTCGGTTACCAAAATCGGAAATTTTCAAACCTTTAATGTATAGGCGAAACAAGTTATAACGTATAACCAAACTTTTCACCAGCTTGCAATACAGTCAAAAACTGCAAATTGATAAATATAACTAATACAAAATGGATCTTTATTACCTATCCGCTCATGTAATCACTAAAAATTAATACTCGACAAATTCTGATGCTCGAGCCTCTTAATTTCTTCATAAAACTGAACATAGAAATAAACACCAAACATTATTATTTCAATAGAGCACGAGAATTATCGCATTATATCTCATATGCCAACGTCTTTAAATAAAAAGAACGATTTTATTATCTCAGCAACAGACTAATCCCTAATACCGGCTTCTTATTACCCGTGTAAAACAGCGCTGTAACCCGGGGAAAAATGCAATATCGTATAGCCGTAAAGTACCCCGGCATTCGACGAAACACACAACTTTAACCACTGGTATAGGTTCGATATTACATTAGCCTATAAGCCCGAGCGATAAATTTTCAGAGAAAAATTCTCAATATAGTCGCGCGAGTAGCGTACGCAAGAGCACGTGTATACACGCGGGGGCCCTAAGAGACTCGTCGACAAATTACCGCGGTGAGAAATTACCGAAGCGAAGGCGGACTCGCGCGCGAGGCAGCGCGTGCTTTTTACGTATAATCGCGCAGCTCGCCTTTAAATAGCGCACGACTTCTGCTTTTCTCGCTCGCGCTGTACAGTAAACAATACTTAATTGCCTGCTGCGCTGCTGCTGCTGCTGCATGTATATGTATGGGCCCGTGTGCATCGGCGCTGCTAGGATTTGGAAAATAGAAGCGAAAAAGAACGAAACCCTTGAGTCAGTTCGGTAAATCTCGGGACGACATTAGTGTCCTCGTACTTTGCATTTACTATGCTCGTAAGTCGCTGCTACGGCCATCGCATGTTACTCTTCAGCTTTTTTTTTCTTTGCTGTTACACGTTGTTTGCTTTCCGTCCAATGGGAACCTTCGTGAATTTCCGATGATCTTTCAAAGCATCGAATTAATTAATTTTAGGCCGCCGCGAATATTTCAATTATTAATTACGAACAGAAATAGATTTTGATATCCTATTTTTTGACATTCTATTTTTGATAGAGATGTAAATTCAGCTTTAGCTTTCAGTCAAGTGATACTTCAAAATCATTTAGAACATGTAATGTGCAAATTGCTTTCCAGAATTTAAAATTGGATTAATGAAAAAATTATCAGAATTTAATAGATTCTGTTTGTGTCGAAACAATGTCGCTTTTTTATGCTTATTGCAAATTGTAATTTGAATTTTGGATTTTTAATTTTTAATCTTTTATTATTTAGCACTGTTCATTAAAAATAATACTGTTTATTTAATTGTACTGCAATTTCATTGTATATATCTTATTTTTTACTCCTAATGTAACCATAAAAGTTAAGAGCTGTAAATGATTTGATGACTGAAGACAGGAAAGACGTTCCGATGCATTTTATCTCCTTGAAAAATCTGTATGTAGGTATATATTTATCCGGCAATCCAGTCCTAATGAGGTAGGATCAAGGTGTATAAGGGCGGGCTGGTCATTTCACGGGCTTAAGTGTGCTAAGAAAAATTCGAAGCGACGATTTTTATTGATGATCGCAGATTGGCCGGAGGAGATTTACAAGGCGATATCGGCATCAGCATCTCTTGTTACAGAATTTTATTAGTATAGTGTGCAATGAGCTATACAGTTACTTTCCTTTTTCTGGATTATAATTTTTGAGGTGCTTGAATGCGACGTAAAACTTAATAAAGGACATTTTTTTTAATCATTTTTCCACTTAATTATTGAAAACTTAAAAAATGTTATATTTAATAACAAAATAACAAAATATTAATAGTAAATCGGAATTGTAAATATAGTTGTTTTTAAAATTATTCATTTTTATATGAAAATTGTTTAATTTTCTTATTAATAATTTTTTCTTATTGATAATTTGAAATGAAAATAATCTTGACAATTTTGAACGAAAGTTGGTTTTCTACTAAAGAATATTTAAAAAGTTTAAAGTAATTTATCCTGTAAAAGCTTATAAGTGGTATTGTAAATATTGCTACTCTCAATGTGAAAGTAATTTATTAACATCGAACTCAGCAAATCATCTATCGATATAGATGCTTGGAAGTAGATTTTTAATTTATTATCTGCTATATGAATATGAGTAAAGCCCATATTCTAGAATGCTATAAAAGTTACGCTGCAGGTTCTTCTTCAGAATAAAACATATTTTGTAGTCTGTGCATTGGCCAGCTGAACTCACTTATTAAATGAACTTAACTAAGACGTAATGAATATTCCACACAAATGTTAATTTGAAAGATATTCTTACGTAAGCACAAATAAAACCTCCAAGCTTATGAAATTGTAACTGCCGCGCGATTATCGTTGCAATAATATATTAAAATTCTCTTTTAGAATTATATACTTAATAAATTGTAATTATCGTGCTCATAAAGAAACTATCAAGAACGTTCGCTTGAATACTGCAGTACAGCGACTCTCCTCTCCCGTTCGTTCAAACTCATCGTATTATTTTTCCGCGCCGTACGAAACTTATCGTTATGATTTACAATTATGACCGCTAGAGCGGCGTCCAAGAAAATGTTTTTCAATAAAACCGCAATCACGCGGATCGTCCGTGATGGTGAAAGCATTTTTTCAAACAAAACAAAAGGACGGTTCTGACATCGAGAGAAAATAATAAAAATACAGGATTCCACCGATTGAGCTACACATGGACGCGATACCCAGTAAACATCCATTTATGTGTTTGTTTCAAAATTCTTGGGCGCCAAAATATTTGGCCAGGCTGCACGAAAAGTATCAATAGAAAAATGATACGTAAAAAAGCGGCGGGCTATCAAACGACTTTGGCTGCTTTAAAATTTTTATTAGCTCGTAAATAATGATATTTTTAGTTGTAAATTTTTAGTAATCGTGACAATTAAAAGTTTCAAAAATAAAACTTTAAAACATTGAAATTCTATTTTCCATCAAAATATGTAAAAAATGTTCCATTGAAGTATGTTTCAATGTTATTGGTGATTTTAATTACAAGTTATGAATGTAATCAAACTCATTGAACAATAATAAATATTATAATTTTACAATAATAAATACTATGGTTTCTGTATACAATTAAAATTAAATCGCTACGCTTCAAACATAACTATAATCATATTCTAATCTGATAAGTAAAATCCACATTCTCCAAAATGTTGTTTGCTCTCCACTTTCCCGTAGCCATAAGTTCCGACGTTGTTATTCTCCGAGCAAACAGAGGACGAAGATAAAGGTGAGAGTGTGTACCTGGCGAACATCAAGAGTTCAAGAGTCTCTAGAAAGCAGATGTGCATCGTTTTCTTAACTAAATCATTCTGACGAAAAAAAACAGAGAACAAGGAGAGCAAGAAAGAATGCAGAAACACGTCAGTGCAAAAAGAATAAAAAGAAGTAGTGGATGAGGAGAACGATGAGCAAAAAAAAGTAGAAACGCCGTTGTCCGAAAACGAAAAAGTCCCCCGGGTGTGTGTAGCTCCGCATACCAGTGCGTATCTGTATTTTAGGGGGGTCCTCGTATTCGGCCTTGCTGAGGTCCTCCACCCGCTGTGCTAGTGTCAACGGCCCAAAAATGTATGACGCAAGCCAGCGCAGGTAAACAAGTGCGAAAAACTGTAAAGATGACACGCCCTTCCACTAACGTTCAAAAATGGAAAATGTTCATACTTAGTTTTGATACATACTCAGGTGTGTCGACAAATGAAACCATATTTGTGGCGCCCAAATTAATATCCTGATTATGATTACGTGTTAATCCTTAAAAACAAAGCTGTCGAAAGTTTTGTTTTATATTTTAAGTAAAAATCTTTGAAAACGGTTTAATTAACATAATTTTAAATATTTTATGCACAAACTCTCAATATCTTCGAAGTAAATATGAATTTACATAATTGAATGCTTATCGATGGCGCCACAGAATTTATATGACAAAATTAAGAGGCGACGAAATTTTGATGATAAGACTTCATTAAAATTTCTTAACACTTCATTTAAAATATCTAATTTACATACAGATAAAGTTAAGTAGCATGCAGTCGGCTAAATATTATTCTTTTATCCATCTCCGTTCATAATTCAATCGGCGTTTGCAGAAATTAATAATAAAACATTTTTTCTCTAGGGTGAATATGTCAATTACTTTGGATTAGAAGTAGAGGTTAATTTCAGGCTTGAATAAATTTGTTGTACGTAAACAAATAATAACAAGTTTTTTGCATAAGAAAGTTTATAATATTTACTAGCTAGTTTTATTTATAATCTTCCAATTATAGCGGGTCAACGTTGTTTGTATACTAAACATTCATTAATTTTTTGTTTTTGTTTCTTAAATATGTAACTTTTAACAGGTACATAGTTTCCTTACAGTCGTTGATAAATGTTTTATGTAAAATTTTCTAAAGTTAAAAAAAATACTTTTGAAATCATATTGACACTGATCAGGTTTATAATAACTTTTAATAATTTTTAATAATTATTAATTATTATATTTAATTGTTATTTTATATCATAGTTTTTCATCCTTGCAAACTCGTAAATTATGTGGAAGAATACGTAACTGTGAAAAAGTATAAATAGTTAATTGAGTCAAATCTCGTGTCCTCTTATAGATATCTATGCGTATACTATTGTAAACTACCAAAAAAAGCCAAAGCAATACGATCTAATATTCGAATTTTCCGAAATTATGAGCGATTATATTTCTATTAGAAAATTGAATAAAAATCCATGTTACTATTATTGCTTATAACTCAGTTAGTGAATCCTTTAGCATAATTTTGTGCATGCAAAGTGAAAGTAGAAAGAAGGAGCTTTCATTTAAGACTACATAGCATTCATATTAATTAATATACTAAATTTGTCTCAAAAGTCAAGTTTATCCGATGATTGGTAAGAAGTATAGTAATTTTTCATTGAACATTTTTCTTCGTACGGAAAGTAACAAATAAATTAATAAATCTGTCTAGAAAGCTTAAGTGTTCTTATCGATATTATTGCGGACTTATTTTTATTACTACGTGTCAATTACTGCAGCATTATGCTAAAGAATAGAACGAAGCGTGCGTAGAGCGCTGTATTTATTACTGCGGATTAACATTGAATCCGCAGTAATATCCACAATAATCATATGTACTACCAGTAACAATAATTTCAAGTGACAGAAATTAGGTATACTGATAGCTTTTTTCCATCTTTCGATCGCATTCTCTTGCTTAGAAAACGAAAAACTCACCATACATTTACATAAAGCGTTTGACAGTGAATAAGACTACTTTTCGGCATTCCACAATAAACGCACAATAAACGATAAGCTTAATCAGCGGAATGCGAGTAGGGTACCAAAAAGCGCCTTAAAATTTTAATCACATAATCAAAGAATTTCACCGCACACTTCGAAAACATAAAACTGTAAAGGAAGAAATCGTAGTTCAGTCAACACCCTATTTCATCTATTGTAGAATGTGTCCAGCGAAGCAGAAAAGCAATTCTCAAAGTCTTGTTTATGCACTCATTAATCCGCAACACCGCTTCACCTTTCCCGATACAATCTCCGGCAAAAGGGCAGAATTCTCGACACACGCACATATCGGTCGTGCCTCCACGATCGGTAACATTATTTTTCGGATTCCGAAATTCCGCTGTTCCCGGCACGTGTGGTCCCCGAGAAGACGTTCGTTGACTCGCTCGCAGAAATTCCATTACCGCCGCGGAACCGGTAAGGCGAAGGTGGTCCCTTATCTCCTCCTCCTCCTTGCTCAACCACTTTTGAGCGCAGCCACCCTTTTATATTTCACTTTTTTCCATCCTCGAACGTTTTTTTCTTTCTATATTTAGCTGTCGCTGTCAGTGTCCTCAAGTTAATAATAGACTCCCTTTGAACTGTTCCCCCGTCCGGCGACCTTTTGTACTCATCGTGAAGCTTCTTCCGCTTGGCGGATATTTATTTCATGGTTCGCGGAAGAATTTCGCGCTGCTGCGCTGTTTACGGTCTGAGGAGGAGAAAAGGGTGCCCGAAGAGTTTACTTTCAAAATACCCAATATGGTGGAAGAACGGTGTCGTGTAATATACGGTTGATTTCGGTTTTAACACAATGGGATTTACATGCACGGCTCTTTTGTTTGTATGCTTATAATTTATTTCAGTTAACGTGAGATTTCCAAATATTTGGAAATAAATGTTTTCTGGCGAGCCTTGTTTATGGAAATGAATTTGACGTTGAAAATGTCGCGGACGAGCAGAAGAAAGAAATGTGAAAAGTGACGCACGTGCTAAGTTGGTAATATCGCGAAAGTTTTGGCAAAAGGATAAATATAAATTATTTCAGTAGTTATTATTGCTGTCAGATTATCTGGTTATGACTATACGGGGAAGATAAAAGAGATCTTAGAGGTATTTATTTGTCAAATTTTCGCGCCCAACGTCTATGATCTGAATTCAATGTAATTGTTGTATAAACAATTATCGTGGTTGTATAAGATTCACAATATTTTCTGTCCGTAACATATCTTATTTTGCTACATTTCGGTAAGTGTGGCTTAAAAGTTATAAAAAGCTCGTGGGACAGCGTAGGAAGCAATTATCCTACCAAAAGTATAAAAAATGAATTGCCCGCCTTACTTTGTAACCCGATTTTGCCATCATAAATAGCACTTAATATACCGCTAAGTAAGAAACCGTGTCGATCCAAACATAATAACGAGGAAGAGAGCAAACAGTTATCTTAAACCGTGTAATTGTGACGATCCAAAAAAGTTATTCTCGTAACAATAACTGTTCATGCAGGTATGACCCGATGACCAAATTTAGGTCGTGATTCAGAGTCAATACAATTTCCTCAAGGTTTCGGGGTCTTTCCGATGCAGATTATTATTTCGGTAACCTAGATGCACGAAGATTCATTTGTCAGTACCGTTATTAAGTCGAGTTGCACGCGTTATTACGTGTAGCAATTTACGTAAAGGGACGCAGAAAGAAAGTGGGATGATACGAATTATAAAACAGTTATGTGTATAATCTGCGGAAGATATGGCGCATACCGATAATCTGTGTAGCCGCGTTATTCGCAGTTTCGATTACAGTATGCGAGCCTTATGAATGGTCGATTAAAACCATTCATTAATCAGGGTAAGTGGAATTTTCGGTAACTTGAGCAAAACAGGTTTTGTACAGTAAATTCATAAATTATAGTTATTACCGCGTATGAAATTTTAAAGATTTGTATTTCCTTTTCGAACTTGTGGAAACTGTACTATATTGTAATTCTTAATTTTTTTATTCAATATTCATTTCTATTTAAAGGAAAAAGCTATTTTTCCTCTTATTATCTTATAAAGTGCTGACTTCAAATAGTCGAAACTTCGTTTCAATTCGATACTTTTCCTCATAATTCTATTCCATACTGAAAAGCACTACACGAATACTACCGCACACGATGAATAGCACCAAACGAGAGTCGCTACACACTCGGAGCGCACACCGCAAGAATCTCGCGGCTTTTTGAATCGCTTATTCACAGTTTCTGGGTGGCGACGCACGTTGACGTCACGATCGAGGAACCGCAAATTGCCCCGCGTGAACCCGATCTACCCCGGCGTTTTCTCTCAATGTTCCAGTTCAAACATTATCTCTCCCTCCCCCTTTCACGCCACCTCCTCTTCTCTGCACGGAATCCCCTTTTACGACTTTAAAAGAGGTCTTGATTAATGGACTTGAATTCGCGCGTGCGTGGGCGTGAGCTAGCGCTAGAAGCGCGCATAAATTACACGTTTAGCGGGGGCTGCGTTTTCGCAAGCGCTTTGTGCGTTAGTCACCGCCGGAGCGCAGAGCGCCGATTTTACGAGTTCAGGTGCTCTCATGGCAGTGTGTATTATGTGTCTCGAGGTCTTGATCGTATTATAGCGAGCGAGTTCTGTGAGCTATGGGACGACTAAATAATGACATCATACTTGTGCCGTGTACCGACTGGTAAATGCAGTGGTACGAAGTGTCGCTTCGAAGGCGTCATAGGCGAATTCGCAGATTATCGTGTTGTTGCGAAAAATCGTCGAACGTTCTTGAAACAGTAATGGATGACGATGATGCTGGGGACGTTATGATATAGCCGTTGATACAAATGACGTATTTATCGAACGATTAAATTTTATAAGTATTGATTGCGCATTGTATTCGGATAACGTTTAGCAGTTTTTAGTGCATAAGTTTGTTTTAATAGCTGGAGTAGTTTTCAAAGGTAGAAAAATTTGCATGATGTAGAACAATGTTTGATATTCAATCTATTAATCAATTACAGTCGGGGATAAATGGACTGAATTATACGATTAATGCTGAAATAAAGCCGTACCTAGACTCATGAAAAAAGAATTTGCTTGAATCACTTTTTCGTTTAGCAAGTGCTTGGTAAAAAGTTTCAACTTAATGTACATTAATTTATTAATGTATTATTACTACATTTTATACGTGAGCAATTGATTAAGGCAAGCAATTATATCAAATCGTTAAAACGTTATAATGTTGCGTCATTAAAGTATATTTACGACGTATGAACAAGAAAATCTTTGCCTCTACGGGCGGTTATAAATTATCATTAAACAAAGCAAAAAATCTTTTTCAAAAAACCAGTAGATTCAACAAAGAAAACTTGTATGTCTCCCTCGCATCATATGAAGCTGTGGCGCAGCAATTAAATGACACGAACGTCGGCGCTGGGCCAATACTAATTATGCCGCTTTTATACCTGAGGAAAATAACCCAACATCATCCTGTCCTTTTATCATTCTTCTTTTCCCGTATCATTGCTTCCTCCTTCAATTCTAGTTCTTTCGGACCAAACGGGACATTGCATTTCTGTAGAAAAGGACGAGATAGATATTATATACTGCGCGCGTGTGCATATAAGAACGCGAGTGCTGAAACAAAGACGAGATGCATGCATCCGTCTCGGTAAAAGTGCGGAGAGACCTTCGACTGCCACGCGAACGCTATATAGGTTTAAAAGTGTGCGAGTGCGCGCGTTGGGGTAAGTCTATACGTATATATTGCAGGCAATTCCGTGGTAATCGCTCCGATTCGACGACTGAAAAAGCTGCCATATATACACGTAAGTATGTCTGTATATGTACGCCATGGGAAACTCAAATGCCGGTGGGAGCGTGAGATGAAAAAAACTTTTCTTTGGAGCGTAAGGATTGGATTTTTTTTTGTGCCACAGATTCGACGTCGGATGCGAAGCCAATTACTCTGCTGCTGATGACTTGTGTATTTTATCTTATTCTTTGGGATGTTTTGCTTGAAACTACGGTAGAATTGCTTCGATACTTGTACCTTTGATGTCGTGTAAAATTTTCTTTCAAAAGCTTGCTGTTAAAGCTATAAAACAAGTAGAATTGAATAAAAGCTGTAGGAAGAAACTATGTCACAATTGTTGTACGAATAAAAAATTGTTTCACATACCAATTTATTAAAACGGTCAATCTGCGCTATAGCCCATAAATACATAAACAGAAAATTCTATTTTCTTATTTTTGATCCCCCTTACTTAGGGCGCTTCATGTACGCACATAGGCCATAACGGGATAGAGCAGCATTAGATTGTCTCAATTTATTATCATGACGAGTTAATTCGTTGGCCACACGGTGATTCCTATGTTGGTACAGGGAGGGAGATAGCAAGAAGTGTGTGTGCGTGGAAGTGGGAAGACCGGATCACTTTGAATGATTGTTGAATGACCGGCAAACGCTTAATACTACACGTAGAACCTTCGGACGGGAAGTGTCTCGTTGGGACAGACAGGAAATACGGGGTGAGACTCCTCTCGACCCGACTCGAAAATACGTCTCATGTGTGTATATATATATACCAATCAATTAGGTGAAATACTGAAACATTCTGGATTTATCAGTTTTATAGCAGCACTTAATGCGCGTTGTACATTTTGATTTACAGATGTAAGTATTGTAATAGAGAACTGACCCATTTGGTACAATGATTACAAATTTAATCTGAATGGTGCTGGAATGTTTGTGATTATGATTGAATTTTGAATGATTTAATTTAAATAATGAGATAAAATTTAAAATATTATATGCTTTGAAATGTTTTTGTTCTTTCTCCTTGTAAGGTTTTATACAAATATGAGATAGCTATTGTTATGACAAACAAAATTAATTAATTTATTAAAAAAACTATTTCTGATAGTGAATATAACTTATATTATACCACGGTAGAAATGAAAAAATTTAAAATAGCCACAAACTTAGTTAAATAAATTCGCAATGCATAACGCTTTTTCGGATATTATTCGAATATTCAATGGCTTAAAAATGCATACAAAATAAAAAGTAGTCTGTTACAGGGTAAGTATAAGCTATTATGAAATAAAATAAAGTAAAAATAACTAGAGTTGGTAAATCTAATCTCCAAAATTTTATATTTTATTTATCATTGCGTTAGATAAGAACAAAGAATTATATTAAAAACATTTATTTATAAGTTTCCGATGCTTAAGCATTTATTTTTTCTTTTGTTTTGACACCGTGAGTACATAATATTACACGTTAAACTGAGCATCTGATTCTGTCTCTCTCAGTCTTTACTTTTACTGGCAAAAAATAGATTCAATTCCCATCTATATGTCTATTATTTTTATACCGAATATAGCTACCAAATAGTATATTATTTTGTATTTATTTTTTAGACCATATAATGTTCGAATAATGTAAGAACAATCGTTTCACCGTAAGGGAAAAACTAAATTAGTTTTTGCTTATTTTGAATCGAACGGACTGATTTCTTGTCTGAAGATGTGTTTGATTTTCACATGTTTGCGCAATATTAACCAGGGGAAGTCGGGGTATTATGGACTCTGTGGGGAATATGACAATCTGGATTATTAAGAAAATTAAAAAGTAATCATCTTGAAAAAATGATATATTGTAAGTAAAGTACCGTTGTATTATCGAACAAAAAGCATATATCTTTCCCTTTAAATTACAAGTTTAAGAGATTCAGAAAATTTTGGGACCTTTAACCTCCAATTTCACATTAAGTTTAGCCATAAAATAACTTGAGAAATTTTTATTGATCTGCAATTGTTACAAAAATAAAGATAAACTAACCTATTTTAATTATGTGTGTATACAGTTTTTTTTATAATCGCAAATATTTTTTATAATTAGTTAAATTGAAAGTCATTTGGGGTATTATGGACACCTATTACATTTATATGGGGTCGCTATGCGAGTTAATCTCACAAAAGGGTGTCGTTTTATGTTTGGGAGATACGTTTATTTAATTATTGAATACCATAAGTGTAATAAATAATTTTTAATTTTTTAATAAAATAGTTAAAATTTAATAAATGAGGAGTAAGATGAGAATTACTTATATAAGCCTTGAGAAATTGGCTAATCGTAACATTGAAATTGTTAAGTGAACACTAACAATACCTGAAGTTGTGTCAAATTAGTAGACGAGTTTCGACTAGTCGGACAACATTTGCATATAAGTATTAAATTGTTCATGCTAGCATATCAATCTTATCACAGCGAATCTCAATTTTTCCAAAGTTTAAATTGCTACTTCTTTTTAGAGGAAAATTATTTTTTCCATTACTTTAAACAATCGTTTTCTAAGACTCCTCACGTAACCGCAATTATCAAAATTGCTAGACATTATAAAGTACCATTTAAAATTATAAAAAAAATGTGGTCTAGACACTGATAGCATCAAGGCGACACTATCATGGCGCCAATGTAAATTACAGCCATTCCAT
>UELU01137761.1:64681-93478 GCA_900490025.1 Megastigmus dorsalis | reverse complement strand
CTCTTCTCTTCTCTTCTTGCCTTATCCGTGACTCCTTCTCCTTCTCTCCTTCTCTCTCTCGGAGCCCGTGTACTTACCTGCCTGCCTTCGATCGCACACCAAGAAAATTAAGCGTCCGTCTGTGTGAGTGGGAGCAGCCAAACACGCACCCGTAGCTTATATATATGTGTGTATATGTACGTGTGCACTGGAATCCTGTACGGTTGTACTTGCATATACTCTGCGTGTGCGCGTGTGTGCGCGTGTGTGCGCGTACGTGCGCGTACAGTCGTGTAACGTGCCACGTGCATTATAATATGTTCATAGCTCGTGAGTGCGCGCGAATTTCATAAAGTCCGCGGCGTATGTATCGCGGCTCGCTCCGTGTTACAAGCGCACGTGGAAGTTGTTGTCGCGAGCTTCTAATATCATATATATGCACCGATTCAATGGGCGATTTATAAATCGTGCGTTATGAAAATGGGAAATTGTGCGCAATCGCACGAAATGGTCTTTTTCTTTTCCTCCTTTTTCTCGAACCACAACGGGATTTGTATGTGTACAAGCGTGATATGTTTAACGGCTCGGAAATCGATTTGAAAACCTAGAATTAAGGAGTTAATTAATGAGTAGGTTCGAATATGTATATATATATATATATGATTATGTGCAGGTGAAATGGGTATTATGTTATCTTGGAAATTTGAAAAATTTCAGTAGCAGGTTCGATATACCGCTCGCCTATAACGAATTGTAAAATTACGTAGTTTATAATTAAATCGACGAGCGTTTGATGCATATAAGAATTATCGCAAATGAGATATACGAATTCCGGTATATGACGCACTGCCGGACTTAATGGGTATAAGCTTTGAAGGATCTGAAAACTTTCTGCGTTTCCCATTACAGCTTTGAAAAAGAAGTTGCAGACTTCATGCGCATTCCCACACTCGCGCTAACGGAGAAAGTTATTACAAACAAAATGAGGATGCATATTCATAGAGTTCTGTGGTGAAGACATAGAAACAAAAAAAGACCATTTTCAAAATGCCCATTTGAAGTTTCAATCCCTAATGCGTTTAAGTACGCGTGAAGTGAAATCATTTATGAACTTCCTGCTTCGAATAAAAAGCAATTTATTCGCTTTCGGAAAGGCATAACGGCATCGTTATACTTTTCGGTTTTTATTCTGTGTATCCTTGACCTTATTATATAGAGATACTCTATATATAAAAAATCTGTACTTTTGCAGTAATACTAAAGTACGCATTTGTTTTTCATTTTTAGTTTAAATTAAATAATTTTTATTCGTATACCGAAAACATTTGAAGATAACAGTATATATATTAACTGGACTATTTAATTATATAGTATAATAGGAAACTACTTGTAATACCGGATCGAACTTATGTTTAAATTCATAAATAAAATTTTCGTGGCAGTGATTAAATGTTTTAAAAAATATACCATAAAACTGATTTCATAATCGAAGTTTATTATAGTAACTCAGAGTTTCTTAAGTAGCTTTTGAACTTTGAAGAATTAATATTATGATATTATAGAAGAAGAAATTATAAAGTAGATCAAAGTATTTAATGCCGATCATGCAATCAATTAAATTGCTCCGAAACCTTTTGTTTTTCACTTTTCATCAAATTACGAAAAATTTAAATTCATTATAGAATCCAGAATCAGCGGTGAGCAAGCCAACGTATAAAAAAAATAAGTCATCGCTCACACTTAATTATACCAAAAACAAGCACCCGAAATCGCATAACGACCAAAAATTCTTATCGCCAGATCGAATCCCGATCAGCGCTTGTATACGAAAAAGCATCGCCAGCGATTTTCAACGCGCCAAGAAAGAAGTACCTCTCGCCGTCGATCAAACCCTCCGCCTGCAAACCCCTCGCTAAAGAAAAAAAAAATAAAGAAGAAGAAGAAGAAGAACGAAGGTTTCGCACCGTAGAGAATACGTTTTCTTAACGAGTAAGCGAGTAGCTGCAGAGAGAAAGAGAGAGAATAAGGAGAGCCGTAAGCTCACGCATTAGCATACACACAGAGAAAGAAGCCGCGCCACTCGAACGAACCTCCGCGGCATCAAGGACGGCGGGAGCGCGCGTTATGCGTTCTCCCGGTATCGCACTGTAGCTGCTCCTGCCGGTGCGAGCCGATATATACTGCAGCAACAAACGCTCGGGAATTTCGACGCTCGCGTAGGAACTACTGTACGACGACGCGCCGATGTATATCTGACGCTTGACGCGCGCGCCTCATTCCATACATATGTGCCCGTTCCCCGAAAATCATTCGTCTGTAGAGGGAACTCGCACAAAGGGACGGTAATTCATATATAGAAATTTATCGACAGCCTGATGTTTATGAATAAACTCTCGAGCGGCCGACGAGTATTACCCGGGGGGAAAGACGCGCGAGTGAAATAAAGACGTCGCTTTAAGGGGGATTTATATGTATTTGCGAAATTGATTAACTGCCGCCCGCAGTTCGGCGCGAGTCCTGCTTCTATATATACGCGCTTGTGTATATGTACGCGCGTGCTCGAGAGAGAGAGAGAGAGAGAGAGAGAGAGAGAGCTTTTTAATGAGTTTGGCGGCGGCGGACTGCCGTAGCGGCTCCCTCTTGTTATTTATCGTTAAAAACTCCTCGGCGAGAGCTGCTGCTGCTGTTGCTCGGACGGAGTTGGCGGCTGCGATCGTTTTTGAGGAGTGACGCGCGCCGAGGATGCGGCTGCACGTCGACTTGTCTGCGCTCTCGGCGAATATGGAATCTGTGTATGTGTGGGCGCTGCGTTAGAAAGATGCTTTCGATATGTGCTTTACTCGTTCTTTCACAGCTTATAAATTCGGGCTTCATTCCAAGTGCTAATTGTACAGGTTTTGGTTTTCAAAGAATATTAACTTTCCATTTCCGAGTGATCGGAATTAAATGCTCGTATAAGTAATAAAAAATTTACTTTGAATTAAAGCTACCGTTTATACGATATTTATATAAGCCACTTGAAGCTAATAATACGTATATATAGAGCCGACTTCATTCTGAAACGAGTTTTTTCGAAAAATTATAATTGATCGGCAAAGTCGGTCGAGCTTTACGAGTTAGCGAATGCGAGAAATTAAGAGCGACGGCCGGGATGCACTTTTTTGCCTCCAGCTACTTGGGACTTTCGCCAAAGGGAAAGATGTATAATAATTAAAGGGGGGGCTAATTAAGCATCGGCAAGGGATTCGTCTCCTTCGTTCGTTCTTTTTTTTTTCTCTTCACATCCTCTCTGTTGTTTCGAATTAATTGATGGCCGTACGTGTGTGTGTTGAGAGGAAAGGAGCTTTTAATGAGTTGGGCGCGCGAGCTCGTGATAAATTGACGAATTCATTATAAAACCCGACCGCGAGATGCGCTCCCCACATACGAGATATGCACAACGTGCGACAGAGAGAACAATTATAATGCATGATTGAAAGTACTTTAATTGTGGCTGCCGGTGATCCGCGGCGTATTATGCTAACGGCTTGCGCGCGATATGCATCTGATAATCGTGTACCAATGGCACACATATATACATATTTCATGGGCGAGGCGAATTTTTCGAGCTGCGCACTATGATAAATAATCGCGCGGAGGCTCGTTAGGCTGGAGAGAGAGAAAAAAGAAGAGGGATATTTTTTTGCCCACTCGCACACGCGAAAGACCGCTCTAGTCATTACCATCGTGAATAAGTACTAAACGCGTCGTCGCTATATGAAAAAAAGACGAGGCGCTTATACGCGCGCCGATACCGTATATCAGACGACATTGAAATAAAGAGGCTTAACATCTTTATAGAAGGAAAAGCGCAGCCCGCGTTTCTTTTCCCTCCTTTTTACCGAAAACCGCGAATATTTTTCAATTGGTTGCCTTTAACCGTCGACGTTCTCGAGAGCGCCGCGGTCTTTTTTTCCGGCGCGCGATCACCCGGCGAAGAAAAAAAAAAGAAGAGCAGAACTTGCACGAGGAGATCCGTTAGTCAGCGAAATATATGTGGGGCAACGACTCGACGCGTTCGTATTTTATTAACTAATTATTATAATTACGTCGGATTAGAGGCGTGCGCTTATAATAATCTAGTGCTGCTGCCGCTGCTACTGAATGTATTATATCGTGTGTATATAATTTATGCGCGTCGTCGCTTTAGTGGCCGGTGCGCGCGCGAAAAAACGAAATCGGCGAAAACAGCGCGGCCGACGATCTAATTCAAAGGATGGCCAATAAACGTCCGTGGCGTCTCGAGGAGAAAACGCACCGATAAGGAATATTATACCGGTGGACGAAGGCTTATTGGAGCGAACGCGCGGGACTGACCCAATTATTCCTTTTTACGCACTTTTCGTAATAAATTCTTCATTTTTTCCGTTTTTTTTTGTTGCGAGTATCCAATTAATTTGGTCGCCTTGTTTACCGAAAAGTCATAATTACTGTTTGTTCCATTACTGGAAGTATACGCAATTATCGACATTCCAATTTTCTCACCTCGTTGAGCGGATCCACCGAAAGAGTAATTTTGAAAACCAGCTGCACGATCCATATTTATTAATCGACCACGCGCCGCACTCAACGTCTCTGTTAAAAGCTGCACTTGGTTTCGCGAGCAAGCTTTGATCGGCCGAAAAAAAAAGGAAGATCGCAACTCGTGTTATGGCACGCCCGCGGAGATTTATCCGCGATACGCACGGCAGTAATTGAGCATCGGGACGCTTATCGAACGAGCGAGAAACGTCGATCACCCGCAGCGCGAGACGCACAATGGTATACCAACGTACGCAGGGATTATCTCTTCATTTCCTCCTTATCTGCTCGGCTCTCCTGCACGCGCGAACCGCCAACTCTTTTGTCCTCTCTCGCGAGCGGCATCACGTTTCCAGACGAGATTCTTTTCTCTCTCTCTCTCGGACGAGCCACGGCCAATTAATGGATCGCGTATACCTCGTGACCGAGGAGTTCGCGAGAGTTTCGGTTCTCTCTCTCTCTCCGTGTGTTTGTGTGTCGCGCACACGAGGCCGTAATAAGTTTCGCGGAAGCCGTGTGCAATGGGTATTCGAGGGGTTTCGTTAACGAAAAGAAGTATACTTCGGGAGACCGGTCGCGCGCGCTTGGGAGGAATTGGAGCCCACGAATGCAGAACATGGACGATTAGCTCTCCGCGGCTCGGGACTCGCGAGAGTGGATCTCTCCCTCTCGAGCGAACCTGTGCGCCCATTATTTCAGTTCCTTAATTAAAAAGGCTTTGTCCTTTTTCCCAGTTACGTGAGAGAGTGTCGTTCGTGTGGAACTCCGTTGTCTCGCTAAATTCATCTGTTCTTGCGCCTACATTTGGAAGTCGTCCATTTCGACTGTGCTTTGTGTACTTACCGAGATTCTCAGCTGCTTCGGCCACGAGTTTTTAGGCACAGGAAGAAAGTGCAGGGGAGAACTTTTGATGCGACTCGCTACTGTTAATACTCGTATCGCGCCTCGCGGGTTTATTAGCTCGTCACCATTAAACTTTCATTTTCATAGGTCAATTTGTAGCTGGGACTATGGCCGTTTTACTGCCGTATAAATTTGAAAGTTAATTATTATTGAATGTTCGGCCGACGAGTAATTATTTTCAATAAATTCTCGGTCTCGGCGTTATTTGAAAAATAATTTACAACGCATTATACTTTTTAAAAGGAGGTCGTTACATAACGAACAAAAAAAACAACGTATTTTTCACGAACTCGTCGTATAATCGTGACTCAACTGCGGTCGAGAATCCTTTACCCTATATTCAACTTTTCAAATTTCATTAGATTTAGCGGTAAATATCACCGATTTAGGTTAATCATTAGTCGCATTTAACACTTATGTCGTGCCAAAAATCCTTCCTCTCGTCTCAACGATAATCCCTCCTCGCGAACTCTTCGCATCTCGCTATCGCGCACGATATGTACACTCGCACGCATCTCTCGGCATCATCATCTCTCCCTCCCGCGAGCGCGTATACCTCGCATCTTGCCTGAAATACAATTAAAAATAAAGGAGAGTCGAAGAAGACGCACTCACACACACAGAGAGACAGAGAGAGAAAGAGCGATGGAGAAAAAGAGACGCCGCGCTTGACTCTCGCCACGACTCCCCTGTTCTAATGAGCGAGAGATAAAAAGGGATACACAGCTATATATACGTGCGCGCAGTGCCTCATACACGCGAATAGCAAGAGACAGAGAGAGAGAGAGAGAGAGAGAGAGAGAGAGGGAGAGAGAAGGAAAGAGTATATGCACCGCATATAACGACAGAGTGCAGCAGGAGATCGAGCCTGCAACGTATAGAGAGACGAGGCTGCAGCAGCAGCGGCAGCGGCGTTTTACGGTCCACGGTTTTCGAGCTCGGGCCAATCGCCGCGCGAGACCTACATACGGCCTCTCCTACTCCCCGCGTCGAGCTCCTATGTACTCCCACCTCATACTCCCGCGGTAGAGCTCCTTTCCACCTCGCGCAAGCAAGCGAGCAACAACACACGCTGCAGCCGCCGCCGGGCTTTTATCCTTTGCCTGTGTGTGTATGTCTCTCCCTCTCCCTCCCTCTCTCGCTATAGACACACATACTTGCTTCCTTGTGTGTGCACGTCGTGCGTGTGTGTGTGTGTGTGTGTGTGTGTGTGTATATGCAGTAACTGCCTCGAAGTCGCGCGAGTTCCTCTGGTACCGTTAGCCGAGTATACGAGTGATGCAGGCCCCCAAAGATGCGGGAACTCGGGTCGAGCCGCGCAGGATTTGCGCAGGACTTGCGCTGTCTTTTATATAGTATGTGTATGTGTGTGTGTGTGTGAGTAGAGGAGCTCGCGAGAGCTGCTGCTGCTGCTGCTGCTACCAGGATCCTTTTTGTTTTACGCGCATATTTTATTGCCGCAGCGGCCACGATAACTCGTGCTGCTTTATTTTTCGGAGGCTGCCAGTGCGCGTATGCACGAGGCGCCTGCTGCGCTCTTTTCCCGATTTCTGGCATTGCGAGTGTCGCGCCGATGCGGTTTATATATATATATATATTTGTGTATATATATATGTTTGGATTCGGTTCGGTTATATGCTTATATACACATGTATTCTTTTTCACTTTGGCGCAGGCAGCTCGAGCGTTCATTTGATATCGAGATGGAAAATTGATGTATTTTGACTAATTTTTGCTTATGAATTTGTTTTATTATTACGTGGTAGCGCACTTGGTTATGTTACCATTAACATTTTTTTTAGGTATATAGAGGTTAATCAACGTTGCGGCAGAATTCTGTTGTGTAAGTCGTGAAATATAAAATCAAACAATATAGTAATTCTGAATGAATGGCTACTTATTTTTCTTTTCTTTTTTCTTTTTTTTTCTTAATTTTTAATTTTCATATTTCACGTAATTTCTTGACCACAAAGTCTTCATTATATAACAAAGTATAAACGCGTAACGAAATATATAATTGTCGATAAATTTTTCAGGGCAAAAATATAATTCATTCGATTTTTAATTACTAGTCTACGCTTATAGACCACGCATAAATGTTAATTACTTATTTTTCGTAAGTTATTGGACTATCGGAACATTACGATATTCAACGATTTCCCGTAGCTTCCCGAATCCTCCAATATTCCATCAAAATCACTTACAACCTCCTATATATACCCGGTCAACCACACCAGCCTCCACCGATTCGTATAACTTCCCAGTAGCTTACCACCGGTCCAAAAAAGCTTGGCTTTTTTCGTGGTAATGTGATCGTTGATCCGATTTTGGAACTCGTCTTGAAAAAAAGAGACGAACAGGTCGTTCGTCCCTGGCGCGCGGTTAAAGGAATAAATGTGCGGTGATCCCGAGAGAGCGCCTTATACATGAGGGGGCAATCCTCTGCGGCTGGCTAACGCGTCTTGTGTATAGGCCCGGCGTTAAAAGATCTTCCGAGCTTCGAAAACGTGTTCTTTGTCTGGGGCGCGGGAGACCGAGAACCAGAGAGAGAGAGAGAGAGAGAGAGACTCCCGAGGTCTAGCGCTGTCATGCAAGAATTTCACTGGTCGACAACCTTTGCCGCGCAGGTTTTTTTTGTCTATCCCCCCGCCCCGCTTCCCACCTCGCTTCGGTGTATATACAACAGATATTGGCTGCTCGTGGGTTTGTACGCACTGGGATGTAGAACCGATGTGCCGGCCAAGTTAAAAAATTACCTCGTGGGTCCGTATACCAGCCTATCGATGAAAAAGTGAACAAAAGGAGATTTGTCAGATTTTGTAGTACTTCTCTTTTTGCGGCGTAACTTGTAAAAATGCGTTCGCTTCATATCGATTGTGATTTAACCGTGGCATTTAAGTGTCTTGTGTAGATCCGGAACACAAGTTCGCCGATATTTAATCGCTGAAAGAACAAGATAATTATTTTGCTTTAATGATTTCGCTATACATGCAGCGAAAAAAGGAAATTACTTTACGTGTGGATTTAATAATTTGGCCGTGATTTTTTTTAATGGATTGTTATGCAAGGACGAATAAAATTTTCTTTAGCGATGCAAATATCCGCGTACGTTATAAAATTATCGAACCATTAATATGTATCTGGATTAAAATAATTATTTATTGCATTGTACGACATGAAAACTAATTTGACACGATTGAAGGAGTCTGTTGATAGGAAAAGTGCCGTCATGCGCGTTCACCTTATCGCTTCTCTTACTTCGTACTAATTTAATTTAATTTTTTATACTTTTATAATTCGGTTTTACGCATTGTAACAAATCTGAAAGTGCAGAAATTCTCAGATAATCCCATTGAATTCACATTCAGACTGCATTTACGAAAATTAGCCGCGCACCGCAGTAAAGGATATACTTAACAAGCTTCCAACTTTGTAATGTAAAAATGTCATTTACGTATCTTAAACATTCGTATACTGTTTGACTGTAATCGTTAAGATTATTTTCTGATATTACAAATTAATTTTTAATCCGATGAAATGATAGTTTTACTTCGACCTTATTTAGATTGCGGAATTTGAAAAGGATTGGGAACAGCGCTGCTAAGATAGTATATGAACTTCCTTGCACTTTATTTTGCGTTATCACTGATTCGTATATATGAAAAGATAAGAAACTAACCGTACATTAACAAACGTATGTTTTACAATTAAAATTATGTATTACATTTAAAAAATTGTATTATTTATAGTCTGTATCAAGTTGCATTTTTCGCTTTGACAAGTGTTTTTATCTTTTGAAAACATAACAAATTCGTGTTTTCGCATAATTATTCAAAAAACTAATTTCGCCTGTTGTAAAAATTTTATTACTTTATGACATTGAATTTCATTTATCTTGATTGTAATTTGAACAATAATTAAAAAAATATTTTCAATCCATTGATACACTGGCCTTCCAAAAATTAATAAAATTCCAAAAATGTAAAAGTAAAAGTGATGTTAAATATTTTCTTATTTTGCGTATTATCTCGTAGTTATTTCTTATATTTTAAATGAAAAAATATTATTATATGAAAAAAAAACTGTAGTCATTTATTAAAGTGGATGAACTTGAAATCTGTTAAAAAACGTCTGAATCTGACTTTTATAAAGCTATAAAACCGTTGTGTTTCTCCGAATTCTTTATCTTTTTTTTTTCTTTTTATTCGTCTTACTTTTGATTATATACCCAAATCGGTTTGTATTTATTGCAACAACATTTCTGCGATTCAATGTTCTTTTAGTCCTCTTAAAAATTTCTCCTCCAAATTTTATAGTGATTTTGCAGGATTAAATAGTGATTTGCCAATTCTGCGGCTTGTCTCTACACGATTCGTCATTTCCGCGTTATTTTACATCCAGCTTAAAATTATTCTCAATAGTACTTTAAGACTAATCGCACGGTGTATGCACAAAATTTCTAGATTATAGGCAGTTTTACGAATTAAATGGGCCAGAAAATACAATCGACCAATCAAAAACCATTCAGATTTAATCGTTATTTAAACACTGCAAAAATACAACTTCCCTTCTGCAAAAAGAAAAACAACAAAAAACCGGAACCATAAACTCTATTTTCGTTCCGCAATAATTTTCAGTAAGTTTAATTAAAAGCAGGACAGCTGGTTCCGCGCGCTCCGATTAAATAACCGATAGCCAAAAATAGAGTTCGGAGCGGGAAAAAAAAAGCGAGGTGCGGGCAATATTTTTCATAAGGTATCGGCCGATCCACGCGTCTTTTGCATCCGAGCACATTTCTCTTCTTCATTCCTCGCGAGTGTCGCGCGCGCGCTCGAAGAAATTAAAATGATTTACACTTTTTACAGTTGTCACTTGCGATTCTGGATATATGCGAGCTCACTGCGCACACCGAGCGAGCTGTTTGTCTTTGTCTTTGCAGTGTGTGTATGTGTATACTCGAGGAATCCGCGTATGCGATGCGAGTGCAAGCGAGCGCGTGAATTATGCCATAAGCATTTGCCACTCTTTGCGCGCCACGGGAGATCCCTTCTTCGATCTCCTTTAAATTTCCTTTCTTATTTTTTTTTTTAGCTGTTTTCGCGACCGACGTAAAATGTGTGCGAACGCGAGCAAGCGAAAATAATTTCTGCGCTTTGAGCCATGCGAAAATTAGCGGGTTTTCGTGGTTCGTTTGTGTGCTTCTCGATGATGCATTTTTGGGCGTTTCAAATTTTCACGAGTGCTTATGTAAATTTCAGGCGTTGCGTAATAGTTATTGATATGATTGATATCCTTTGACTTGCACAGAAATTGCATCTTGTATCGAACGATTTTTCTTTATCGAAGCCCTCAATTATTATTACGAATGCATCTTGCACGAAAGCTCACGATATTATTATTATTAGTGATACAATGTATCAGTTCTGCTGACGTAACGAAGCGGATTTTATCTTCATTCAACATTCACATTTGCATTTATTAAAATATGAATAATTTTGTTTAAATATCATTCGACGTGAAAAACTGGATTTTCTCAAAGTATCAACTTTTATACAGCTGAATTGATATTAAAATTAAGTTTCCATGTCGTTTCGACTTCGATAAAGGGAAAAAGATAATAATCATCATTTTAAAATGTGAACCATGACGTCAGATCAGCAAATTTAAAACATTTTCGTGATTTACAGTGTTGTACTAAGGCATATCACATTTTATCTCATAATTTATTACGAATGTGAATAATCTTTAGTTGTACAAGTTTTTTTTTTTCTTAACTCAATTTCTTTCATTATTGATTCGCTACAGATACTAACGTGATTTTGCACACGTAAGCATTTCGTGATTTGAATCGTAAACTAATAAACATATTGTAGACACTACGTGCATGTAGTTTCACTTTATTTAATCTGTCATTTACTGGATTATTTATACTGCGGACGATAAGTATTCATTCACATACTAATAGGAAAACGATAAAATAAGTTTTTTCTTATAAAACTGTTATCGACCCAGAATCTTGTCAATTATATATTCATATTTACCTTATTTATACGACTTATTTTACAACATTAAAATTCATCGTGGCATCGAGCAATTACTTTAATTGTGTTCAAAAATTACACTCATCAGCGTAATGTTTAAGAAAATTATAACTCTTTAGAAAGGAAGTAATTGATATAATTATTATACAATGATGAGTCAATGGAATAAAAAAGAAGTACCTACTTAATTTTATAATACAAAAGACAATATTCATTGTCTTATTACTCGCGAACAGTTGTCGATTTATTAATCTTCGATTTTTTTTAAATCGCGTTGGTTAGAACTTATGCAAATACATTTTTTTAATTCCCAATTCAAGGTACTGACTGATAATCCCGGCGAAAGCTTAACGAGTTCAGTTGGATGGTATAACGGTATCTAGTATTGGGCCGCGATTGGCATCAACAGGTGAATATTTTAAAAACTGGCTGAAAACTCTTTATCATTTCTACCAGGTAAATCAAGTTCTATTCATAATAATTCTAATATACACTGAAAGTAAAATGATATGTAAAGTTTTCGAAACCGCAATATCTGCGTGTTCTAAATACTTCAGCAACTCGTTCTATCCGACTTCAACCGCCGTCATTTAATATTTATAATTGCTTTTTTTTTGTCGTTCATTAATGGCCAGTGCTTCGGGACAGCGTACGCAGATCTGCCAAACGATACTTCATCGTATTCGCCTAATGCAAATAGCCTTAAAAAAGATTTTCGCCCGCATTTGCGATTTTTCAACTTCCCGCGGTGTAAAGTACACACGAGCAATCCTTCCGCACCTTATAAAAAAAAAATATAAATTAAATGTAAAGAAACTCAATTAACTTTTGTCTCTCACACCTTAAAAATCGCGTCCAATAAATTTGAAATATTAATTGACGCCTTATAACACGGGCTACGACGCCCAAAGAATTAAAAAAATATATATGCTCTCTCGACTCTGTTTCGAAGCCGCGCGCACAACCGACAGTACAAATCGTATATCACATGGTATTCATCATAAAAGAATCAAGACCAATAAGCCCGAGAGCGCGCGAAAATTCAATCAAAAGGCTTCGTGAAAAAGTACAGGGCATTTCTTTTCCGCGGTATACATACACACTCGACCGCTCTAAATAATTACAATAATTAATTCGACATCGTCGCTGTGGACTCCATTCATGAATTAAAGCCGCATCGTGAGCGAGAGAAAAATTCATCGCAACCTTCGCGACACGTAAAATAAACGCGTGTCAGATTGTAAGAAAGTAAGAATAACACTCGCGATAAAATATATATACATCTCCGTACACGAATGCAATCCCGGGATAGACCCAACGTAAAAAGGTCTCGTCGAGACCCAAAGAAACATTCAAATTAAATTAGGCTCGCCCTTAAATTCAATTAAATCCCCTACCTGCGTACACATCCACACACACACACATATGCATACGCGAACTGCATACATCAGCTCGAGCGCAAGTAATTAGCAGCGAGAGGGGCTCGTTATGCGTAATACCGCCGCGAGTGTATAATAATCCGCAAAATTTCCTTAATAAAGGACTCGGCGCGTCTGGCGGTGGCCGATCCTACCACTTTATCGACGCAACGCGCGAATTATTATATATATATATATTCCTTTTCGCTCCTCCTACCGTTGGCTTCTCTCTCTCTCTCCCATTACCTTATTCCCTGCCGCATGCACATGCAACGTTATACGAAGCTGGCCGACGACTGGCTCAGTGTGTGCGCGTGTGTGTGCGATGTCCGGAATTACATATTCAGGCATCGCCCTTTTTTTCTCGTCTTACTTCGGGCCTTACCTTGTACAACCGTAAGCTTTATATCGAGTGTTCCGTGTCAAAACACGCAGTCAATAATATTTCGTGACTTTGAATTTGTTCGTTGTTACGGGTACGTTGTTGAAATTTTGTGACACGTGTCTTTGGAATGAATGGATCGGTACAGTTCTTATAAGACCATCCAAAATTTGCATGCAAAACCAAGAACGCGCGTCTTTTACATTCCAAACGCGGCTCTCGACAAGGGCAAGACTCGCAAAGCTTAATTATAATGATTAAGTCATTAATTGTTAACGCATCTGCGCCTAAAGATCACATTATCGAAAAAGAGCTTGATACTTTGCAGCTAATTTTGTTCGCAATTTTGTCTGACCATAAACATATCATCAATCATCAATTAATATTTTATACTCCCATGCTGATCTTTTCTACACTGGTAGTGTATTATTATACCCTTAAAGTGAATAATGGATAAAAAAGAATTTAATAACATAATTATTAACGAACAAAGAGTTTGGAGGTTCCGTTATATTCAGGCATGAGACGCGCTCAAAGTCGAGGCGTTTTTCGATGTCCCACGGGTGATACGAATTCTGACTTTACTCGTGACGCATTTTATTATGTAAATCATTCAAAAAAATTATTCACATGAAGCTTAATGACCTGCGTTTGAAATTATGTATATTTCGTTCTTGCTCTTATTATTCAACAAAAATTCTAGAATATTTACTTTATCTCTTGCCAATGTGTTAAATATAGCAAGCCTACCAAGTGAATATGAGTCATTTAACTCTGTTAAACAAAAAAATATATAATTATATGTGTGTAAAGCATAATAATACTGGTGCAGTATGTATTGGCTCATTAAAATGATAAAACACGGTCGTTGTCAGAAATGCTCACTTGATTCCAATAAAAAGGGAATATTTAATGATTTATTGGTCACCTATATATTTTCGATGTTTTTCCATAAAATTACTTAGTGATACTTTCAGGATTCAGCTTAATGTGCACCTTGATAATGCCGGTGCTGATCCTGGAAATATAATTCAGTTTTATACAATCCTATATTACGACCAGAGCAATTTAAAAGTTAAAAGTTATTTCAATAATGAAAATTTTTATGTAACTTTTATCATCGAACATTATCGTACGTATCTTTTTAAAAAAATCATCAAAAGTATCAGTAATTGTCAGTTGAATTATAAAATTTGTACCTTATTGTAAAAGTCGATATTCGAGACAAATAGTTTTTAAAATTAGCCCATAATACTTAATTAATGTTTTTACAAAAAAAAGTGTTTTGTTATAAGAAAAATAGAATACGTAGCAGTTTTTGCGAACCACGAAAATACGTATTAAAATTACAATTGCTATGATACTGCAGCTGACCGAAGTTACAAAATTTTTTCCACGAAGTTATTAGAATAAAACAATTTTTTCATAAAGTAATAATTCATTGATTGCGTTATACTCCATCAAAAATGATTTATGTATTATATATTTCGTAAAAAATAGGTAAAGCGCGCTTCGTAAAAAAAATGTAAACAGAAAGTCACCGCACGGAACCGCTTCAAAGTACAAAAATATGTAAATATCAATATTGTAGAGTCTATAACGCAATGCTGCTTTGTATGGTTCTCTTTAAACTTTATGCTGCACTTTCTCACCCCTTTTTTTTATAGATATCAGCCTTTTTTGCCATGCGGTGAGAGTTTCTTCCGTAATACTCTATTATAAGTTGGTGAAAAAATGTACTGTCGTAAAAGGCGAAACGAATAAGCTGAAGCATTAAATTCATCCGAATTCAATCGATAATTTACATTTTTCACTTTGCCCCGTCTCCTCGAATATTTTAACGCATCCTTAAACCTACCTTCTCACGAAATCCAACTTTTTTCTAAAGTATCCATCCAATCGTCAAACTGACAAAACACTCATGCACGACCCGATGCTTCTATAGAGGCGAGAAAAGAAAAACGCCTTAAAATTACAAACGCCGAACTTACGTAACAAAGAAGCCTTAAGAATCAATTTTGGCTGACGACGTGTGACCGATCCGACACGGAACGCCGCATGTACTCTTCCATCGAGTTTTTTTTTTCATACTCTTTCCACGGGGCGCTGGCTGGCTGCTGCGCTCATGCCCTCCAATGAAATTCGACGAAGAAGCAAAACCAAACAAAAAAACCGAACATCAGACACTGTCGCGCGAAAAAAGCAACATTTTTCGCATACATATATATATACAAGCGCGTACAGCGCACGGAGCCGCATCGACGACGGCGACGACACACTTGGGCGCACGCGCGCAAAGAGCCGCGCGAATATCCTTCTCCCCTCGCCGTCGCCACCGACGCCGCCGGGTTATACACCTTTTGCGGCGGCTGGGAGAGGAGCCGATATTTTAAAAACTTCACTTCCCGCTTCGAAAGCTGCCCCAAGAGAGAAAGAGAGACAGAACGACTCTCTCGCGTGATTACTTTATTGGAGCCTCGGCCTTTACGTCCTCGTCTTTCTTTTCCTTGAAGGCTATTACGTGTGCGCGTGTGTGCGTGCGCGTATATACGCTTGGCTCGCTCTCGTTCGTCGCTTCCCCCGGTTCGTTTTATTCTTCGCCTTCCCCGACTCTTTTATTCTTTCCACCTCGTCTCCTTTCGCGCCCGCACTCCGAGGTTGTGCGCGCGGGGATTATTGCGGTTTGGACGCGGACGACGCGTCGCGGCATTGAAACGTTTTCGCGCTGCTCGCTTTTCGGCCGAACGCCTCTCTCGCCGCGCACGCGATTATATTCCGCTGATAGCGCCGCTGCGCGATTATATTCCGCAAGCGGCCGGTCGCGGCGGATATGTTCATTCGTGCCGACTTGGACAATGAAGATTTCTTTGTACTTCGCTTTTCTTTTCCTTTTGGTTAGCTTATCTCTATTGAGAATGTCCATTGGGAGGATGAAGAATCTGAGCTTGCGTGAGAAACAGGTGATTGAAATAAGTGTGGAAAATCTACCAACCTGTACATCCTTTAGTACATGCATATTATACGTGTGCAAAAATCATTAATAAAACATTCATAAAAATTTTAAGTATAACTTTCATGCCGCGCATATAACAGAAAGCCAAGTACAAATGATAAATTGCATGTAATTACGTAACGTGCTGAAAAATCGAAAAATAATTTCTCATACGCAGAAAAGTCGTTCGTTTTCCTCATTACTCGATCGGTATATACCCGTTCGGCATAATATCCACCGCAGAAACTGCATCTTAATCTTTGCATATACCTGCGGTATCTTAAAAGCAGTCCACCTTTTAGGCCCTGAAGCTACGATCGAGTCAGCTTCCGTCCAAGACAATCGCTCAAAGTAAGTTTTTTCACAAAACCTGATCCCCGAAACGTCAAAAAGCTCGATATATCTCATTACTCGCACACGCTTATACACCTTTACCGCAACATCCTTACATCTCAAGTGCGCGAATCGTCACAATCCAATACTTGTATAAATATATAAATAACGATCGTTCCATCGGCCTGACAATATCGTTTTTCCGCGTCTCACTCCACTTCGCCCAGCATAATCCTCGGCATTGTGAAGTCATTTTTCTTCCCCGAACCAATTTTTCGATCTCCCCCCTCCCCCTGGGCCCGAAGAGAATGAAGAAGAAATCGACGGCTCGTGTAAAAGAAAGTTCCACGGCGGCGGCGGGGCGATATGTTCGCGGAACTCGATGCCGATTCCAGCCTATACAATATATATATATATACGTGTAAGTTTTACGGTGCAATCGTGGAGGCATTCGTGCGCGATCGACGTTTCAATGCGAGAGAGACTTCATATATATACAGGGACGGCGAGAGTTGCGGTGCACATGTGCGCAGGTGCAGCCTTGCACCGACGCGGACGTCTCTCGCTGCGCGGGTTATATCGGTATATAAGTTGCACGAGCTGCGCGCGGTTAACGCTCCTCTTCTCTGTCTATATATATATATATATATATATATATACTTATGTATAAGTGTGCAGGTATTAGGTGCAATGGAAGGCTCGGGCCATCGATGAGCAATGCGGAATACGCCTGCGGAGTAGCTCCACGACGTCTATTGTTCCTTTTCGGCGCACTGCTGGGCTGAGGAGTCCTTTATGACTCGGGTCTTAATGGGCTGAAAATGTTTCGCGAATAGATCGAAAAATTCGTATATACCGATATAGATGCGCATTAGAAAAGTCTATTCCATTAACAGTTAATTCTAAATCGGTAAATTTATTAATAGCTAAACGATCGTTTAAGCCGACGCGCAATAATCTGGCAGAAATTATAAGCTGCGTGTTTTTCAATCCGCGGATTGTTTATTTAAAATTTACGCAATACTTATTAAAAATAGATACTAGGCATACAAGTGTATAAATTGTGGATTAGAAATTGTTCGAATGAATATTATGAGCGTTTATTTTACATCGAGCTCCTCAGAACTGAAATGAAGTATCAAATCAAAACCTACGCTAAGATTCTTTTTATGCGCACTTTCATTGTATCGAATATCAATATTATATACCTTTGGAAACGAACAAAATCGTACATACGAGCGCGAAAGGGATAATGGAGGAAATTGAAGCGAGATATGAATGGAATAATGAAAAATGCCCTGCAATTTGACTCGTCTAAGCTGTTACCTAATTTCGTCGGCATAGCAAATTTGCCCGTATGCCTGATTTTACACATGATGTCGATTTCGATTTTTATGTACTCGCGCGGATAAAGCAAGTTAAATATGACAATCGACACGAGGCATATAAACGTGTTATATTCGTTTTATAGGTGATTCGTGAGTTGCCCATTTAAAGTATGGGATTTTTTTTTATTGCCAAGTGTATGGAAAACATCGATATACCTATACGAATGACTTCGCTCGTAAAGACGTGTTATTCTCGATGCATGGGAAATCTACTTACAATTAGTAATATAACTGCACGATATTTTTATTGGAACGGCGTAAATTACGAGGCTTATAGTAGGCACCGATTGATTTGTTGAAACCGGATTGCCAATTAACATTGTGCTACACACAACAATCGCAATGTGACCGATGATCGTTATGCTAATAACGAAGTGCTAAGAACCTAATTAAATGAGATCACCATTTTGCAACGCTTCGAACTTGGCGAAAAGTGTCTTAAGCCTGGCTCCGCCGCATACTCGTATACGAATCTGATATAAACGATAAACGATTTGCTTATTACAAGCTCGACGCGATATGGCGCAACTGTATCGAGGGGGAAAAAAATCGCTTCCCATAGACGCGAGCTATAGACAATGATACGCATTTTCTTGTATCGGCAAACAATTTTGCATATATTCGCTCGATATATGCACACACACACATAGAGAGAGAGAGAGAGAGAGAGAGCAAGGCTCGGGCTTTCGTAATATCTGCCGAGAGCCTGAAACAGTTTCGCCCTGAATGTGTGCATAATTTTGTACTTATGCCTCGCCGCTGCGTTTTTATAACTGCACCGCACGCGCGCGAAACGTAAGAAACCACGTGTACATACGACAAACTCTGCGATTCTTTGTATCGGTGTAAAACTAGACTTCGGTGATACAACGCGAGTATAACGAAATATATTTTACAACAAAATGATATTGTGTATGGGTTTTCGTTCGGTCTGAATCTCCCCGAGAGCAAAATGCGCTCTTGAAAATAACGCATAGCTATTTTCAGCGGTAAAAAAAAATGTTGGCTTGAAAATTTGACACATTGACATATTGACGTATCAATGCAAATCGATATTTCATTTGTGCGGCTACGGTCGTGCCGTTGCGTAAAACCAAGAACAAAAAAAAGCGTCCGAGAAGTAGTCGAGCGTTTACATTCTTCGTGTCGATCACCACGCCGCGAAGACCAAATTCATTTTGAGAATCGATCGAGTTGCGCGATCGAAACTCAAAAGTTTAGACTTTATTGCGAAACCGCGGGTGGATATATAATGTTTCGCCGTGTATATTGTATTATAGTATAGGCTTGTCAAAACTTTCGAAAATACGGCTTTGTTTCTTTTATGGCTTATGAAAAATGTTAACAATCGTCGCAGCGCCCCGACCGGATAAGAAATCATGGACAAATTGCCTGCCGTTGCCGGACAGCAGAAAAGTGTCTCTTTAAGTAGAGAAAATGAAATTCCAAATAGGCAGGATAAGAAATGTTAATAGGTACGGACAGATACGGTGTAGGTTGTCGACTTTGCGGACTCTATTATCCTGCATTACGATTTTTTACGCGCTGTCCTTTATCCGTGATAAAGGGATTAAATTCGCGGGATTATTCAATTTTTCCTCGGGCGTCGCACTCGACGAGAGATCGTGCCGTGGATAAGCGGCCAAATTACGCAGGTATTTCTCGTTTGAATAAGCTTCGGCTAGATATTTCGCTTTCGTCAATTACATATATATATATATATATATACGTTTGCAAAAATCGCGGTCGTACCGTTAAGCTCACACACGGGAGCGAAATTAAGATGGAAAAATTCGTCGGCGTATAAAAGAAAAAAGAAAACAATTTTTCGGTACGCGAAAGAAAAAAAAAAATATCAGTTTAACCGGCGCGCAATTGCCGTCCGAGCAAATTGAATGATTTACGCGTTGCCGTAGATAAATTATGACCATTATAACCGTTCAAATAATTTTACTGCAGAGTTACGCTCTAGTAAGCGAATAGCTTACATTGTCCGAGGCAAGCGCACTTCTTCGGAATAAATCGGCCTTGCAACCAGAGCCACACTTTTCCCAAATAAATTAATTCCGCCGCGAGCTTTACGATTGGAGACGCGAAACGCCGCCGCGCCTCAGCCTAATACCCCCGGACGGTTTCGCGAAAATCGACGCCGTGCTCGGCAATTGGAACCGTGACTAGAACACAGTGACTCTCTCGTTCCTAAGCGCAAAACTTTAAAAAGTGATTTATTACGCCAAGTCGATCGAGCCTTACGATAAAAATGTGCTTAGCGCGTCTATCGTAAAAGATGCAGCCGACGATTACGGGGACACCGAGCGATTTTTCAAGCTTACGAGACGCCGGAGCATTAGACTAGAATAATAATAAAAAAAAAAAAAAAAAAACGAAGGAGAGCAAAAGTAGTGCGTTGTAGGCATGTTTCATCATCCGCGGCACCGAATCCAATACAAAATATTTCTTTTTTTTTTCTCTCTCCCCACCCGTATACATATACACGGCCATTATCGGGATGCTAGATCAGAAAAATCAATGGCCGGCGGACCCTCGCGAGACGGCGTTCCAATTCTCTCAAGTCCATTTTCGGGACCGGATTCTCCGCGCGTGGGCACACATAATACACACACACGCACACATACACACACCGCACGCGGCACAGAGCGCAACTCTATACCACACGCTATTTACCAAGGCTCCTGACCCAAATGCTCCCAGCACCTATAACACTCGAGGCTATTATTTCGTTTCTTTTCTTTTCTTCGTGTCGGTCTCTCTTGTTTTTTTTTCTCTCTCTCTCTCTCTCTTCTGTATAGATATATAAATTGTCGAACTATATAAACGCACTTAACACAGCTCTTCGATATTTACAACTTCCACTTTTCCGCTCCTTTCTAGAATGCGCGCAGATAGTTTTTGTTGCGGCTCAAAGGATAAATTCTGCTATACGCGCGGCGCGTGTACACACAGTGCGGCTCGATGATTGTGCGAAAAGTCGAGGAAAGCGTATATATGTACACATATATCGGCCGACGTCAAAGGCGAATTATTAAAGTGTTATAAAAAAAAAAGAAGAACACGTACGCGCGTAAAAGCCGTTCCATTTTTTTTTCGCCTCTCGCGTTTCTTTGTATGGTATACGCGATGTCGGTCACGAAATGTATATATGTAAGAAAGTAATGCGCCCAGGTTGTGCATCGGGACTTAATAAATACATCTCGGGCCGCGTCGACGCGTGTTAATAAGATTATTTCGACGATTTTCGTGTGCGTCTGACTCTCGGGATCCTTGGGGCGCAGTCGCTGCTGGATTTATCGCTCCGGGATGCTACATTTCGCGTTATATGTAGTGCGAGGAGCTGGGGGTTTAACGGGAAGATAAACGATTCGAGCGGTACGCACGGGACCGCGAATTTATAGCGATTTTATTCAATGTATCGCCCTTTTTCTCGATGTATTGAATCGCTGTATCATTTGGGAGATTATTGCGTGGTAAGGAAACGAATGTGATTTGTATGCTTTATAATTGTTGTATGGTTTTAACGTTCTCGTCGTGCGTGAGGAATTTCTTCTTTTCACACTTGTTATGGTCGAAACAAATTAAAATTGTGGTTTTTCGGATGTATCTTTTGTTTACAGGTATTTATTTTAATAGAAGGTTGACTTTTTAATAAGTGCATTGCTTTAAAATATAATTAATACGTTGGACATGATTATTTTTAAAATTAATAGAAAGCACGTAGAATACAGGGCGAATGCGATGGAACGGCAAGATTAGACATTGATTATTTGCAATTTGACGAATGTATACCGATTTTTTAATCAACACAGCGTTGTTTTAATAAAATTAGAAAGTTAATCTCGAATGATTTATTAAGTTTCTCGAAGAAATTTTTTCAGTTTTAACCGCAGAACGCACTTAACCTTCCCCGATCCCCTACAAAAACTTGTTTGGCGTGAGTCGAATACTCGGATAATGTTTCGACCTCAGAGGACCCGAGGCAAAAAATTCACTGCACATGTTCAGTTTGAAATATATAAAATGATCTCTACCTGCTACTAAATAAATTATTACAATTCTTATGAGTTTGAAGCTCTTTTTAACGATTAAAATCTAAATTTTTGTTTTTTCAATCGAAATAACGTATATCGTAAAATTTCCTTCTTATTTTGTTAGATTGTTCAGCTCTTACGAAATCTTGATATTTACGCGAGAATTAGCTACACAAAGCTGTCTTTCTAAATGCCATAAGAAATACACAATGTTCAATTGTGCAAAAGAGAATGAAAGTATAAACACCTCGGAGCACACTAAAATAACATCTCGACTGTTCAATCTCTTTTAATTGTTATTTATATACGAGTACGGATCGCGCGACTTTTTCGACGCGATCCCATCTCTTAATGCTTTCATTCACCTTTAATCCGCGCCGAGATGAATGTCGGCAACGAGCACCTAATGAGCGAACCCCACGAAGGAACTTATATACATATATGTATTTTTACTTTGTGTCACGGAGCGAATTAAATCGCGGAAAAGCTGAGATACGACCGCGGGTTTATATACGTATGTGCAAGAACGATGTTATAGCCGTGAGTATAAAGCCCGATTTAAATGGCAGCGCATTAATTTTTCGCTTCGATGGTATTGCCGCGCCAAGCGTGTTAGTATAATTGATACCATTTTTCAGGGAGCCGAACTTCGGGGGATCGGCGCGGCCCGTAATTGTTACCGTGTCCTAACTTTCTTTAAATCGACACGAGGCAAAGAGAAAAACGTGCGAGCGGAAATTTATGGGGAGGATCGCCGGCAGTGTGTTGTACTTTTTTCTTTGTACACGAATTGCGTTATGATTCGGATATGACGCTTTTGGGGGAATGGTGCGATAATTGGTGCGTTTGCATGTTTTCTTTTTTCTTCGGCCTCGATGAATCGGCCGCTATTTTTTTTCAACTGCCAACTTTTAATTTTTGCGGCGATTTCAAAAGTGGTAATTGGTGGATGATTGAGATGTTAAAATGTTCTCGCCAAGGTTTTAGCCTTGATTCTTTTCAATAGTCCAAGAGACGTACTTAGTAACTGTTACACTTTAAATCCCGTGAATTTATAATCCGAACTGTTTTCTTTTTACGCTGCGCATTTGTCAACTAATACATTACCATGATCTTTAATGGAACGTACATACAAGCATAAAAGTTAATTAAGTTATAAAAATACCTTAGTTTTTCTGAGCAGCTTTTTCTCGTTGAGTATATCATTCCATGTAGATAAAGCATTCCTGTAGGAAAATCTCTAGCGAGGAATACATTTCCAAGCGGCCTGTTGTACAATGTAATCTGATCGCGGGAATTTCCTACTCTGGATAATGAGGTGCATTTGTAATTATGATGTGAATTAGAAAAAGTCGGGAAGAAATCATTTTAATAAGCGGCTAAAACAAGTTTCGTTTATAACTTGCTTTTATAAAAAATTTTTGGAATATCGCGTTAAGAAAATTAACAAGACCTGTCACGCATTGACTTACAGGCTGAAATTTCACCTTAAAATTTGTAATTAGACTGTTTTCAATAATTGCTTCCTACTTTCAATAGATATTTCAAGTTTTGGTCTTTTACTGTGCATGCTTAATTCAAAATAATAAGCCTGGACGATTTACTATTAACATTTTAGTTTATTAATCAAAACTTTATTCTAATTAAATTAAGAATTATGGAAATGACAAATTTAAAATCATTTTATTGTACGTGTACACATTTTTGAACTAAACTTAATACAGCTCCACGCTTAATAAATATGATAATTAAACCACAATATTATCGGTCATATTATTAACATAGTTTTTAAATTATGTTGGACAAACAGCTCAACTTATTTAAAATTCAATTGTAATGAATGGTAATTACAACTTTTGCTTTAACGCTCAACACTTCACAGTAATTTATTACACGAGACAGTATTGTATAATATTAACTGTTTATTCTGTACTTGTCTCGATACTCATAGTAACATTATGCTTCCAAACCCATTAAATCAGTACTAACAGTAAAAATGTCTTTCCTTTAAGATGATCTTAAAAATTTCATTATAACAATCTTTACTACTGGCAAAGAAAAAAAAACTAAAAAAAATAATTATGTAGTAAAATGGTTCAACTCAGCGGCTTTAAAATTTTTTTCTAACCTGATTGAGAATCATAAAATTGAATAGCAAATACTTTTAAATATGTAACTCGCACATATCTTTGATAAACGAGTTTTCAAGTCTGCACTGTTTCCCTTTTGAATTTGCATATAGTGTACAAATTATCATCATGAATATAGCAATTTGTAAATTGAAACGATATACTTATAAACAATACTTTTATTAACAATGCACAGAAATATGCTGTTCTGTGTAAAACTAAAGGAATGAAAAGGATACTTAAGCGCAAGGAATCTTGTAGAGTAAAACTTTTAGTTTTCAATGTTTGCACAAAATATTTATTGATCATCTTGATCAAGCAAAATTTACACAGTGTGAATCATCAATCAAATATTGCATTATTAAGTACCTCGTTAAAAATAGAATAACACGTATAATAGATAGTCTGAATATTTTCATTATAAATAGAAAAAAAGGAGCTTTGCAGGAATAACAGGAAAAAAAAAGAATATCCACAATAATCAACAATCCTCGCTATTTGAATTAATAATTTATTGATCGATCGGATCAAGCGAAAAAATTTACAAGTGTGTTGTCCTAAAAGAAGGCAATACATATTTTCAAGTGACATCTTCTCAAGTGCCAAGGAGAGCCACAGCTCAAAGTTTGTCACTCCCTCTAATAAATCTAAAAATATACGTATGCACGTTCTGCTTCTTGCATTGTTAATTATTATTATTAAAGTATGAATCAATACGAGGTGGTGTACGTGTGAAAAATGAGCTAGCATTTTCAACCCATCCGTCTTAAAATATTTAGAGCTAATTGTAGAAAATATCATCGCTGTGTGTTGTTCTTTTTTTTACCAAATTACATCGTATTTTTTAAATACACTTATTCATCTGGTCAAATGCGAACCGTCTTGAAAATAATTCAATGCATTCATTGGTCGACCGACGACTGTTTCTTTTCCCTTTCTTAAATATCGCAGCTTTATGCAGTATTATACTTCCTAAATATATTTCCCAACAACAATGATAGATATTCCGATTGCCTCGCGAACATTGAGCGTTTTTTTTTCTTTTATTGTTGCTTTTCAAATCGATCGGAGCATTTAAATGATTCGCACACACAAATATTGTCCCGAAGCGACATCTTTTTTTTTTGTTATTTTCATATATATAGATATTTTTTATCATGTATATATACTTTTTTTTTGCTTATCCTTAGTTTTTCCCACGCGTCAAAGCTACACGAAATTGCAAGATAGAGTACATTACGACAACCCTTGAAAATCCGGACACGTGACGTGCGGTGATAGTATCAATAATAGGAGTAATAAAGAGAAGTACAGATGGATACACGAATGAGTTTGTTCCATAATTTTTTTTTTCTTTTTTTTTTTGTTATCTATCGAGAAACGCATACACGAACGAAAAGAAGTAAAGAGACAGTGAACGATTAAATGCAGCTCGGACAGAGAGAAAGAGGCTGTCCCGCGTACGCGCTATTACTATAGTTTTTAGATTTTCGGATTCCCCCCCTTATTATCGATGATCCTTTCAAATCTCCCGGCGTGTCGCGCGCAAAAGAGTCGATCTTGTCCAAGCCTTACACGATAATACAACGAGGCAAACGCTCCGTATTCTCTCGATATCCGAACGATGATGATTATTAGCGGCGCTCGCGACGCCGAGGACGACGATGTTGTGTGGTGTAGTGCCAGTAGGGGACGACGGACGGACTGCGGAGTGCAGGCGCTTAGCCGGCGGCGGCTATTGTGGTGCCGCTGCCGCCGCATCTGCTGCTGCTGCTGCTGCTGCTGCTGCTGTCGAGGTTCGCTCCCCAAACTCCTCCTAAGAGAGCATCTTGTCCTCGGGAATGGTGGGACTGGTCGCCGAAGGGGCTGCGGAGGCTCGCCTAGAGGCGCCGGCCTCCCGCAGGGCCTCGTCGAAGCTCTGCGTCGAGTTGCTGCGCGACGGCGTCACCTTGCCCTACAACACACACCCGACAGAGATGAAAGGGGAGCGTGAGAGGTCTTTCTTTCTTTCGCTCTTTCTTTTTTTCTTTCTTCCTTTTTAGCTGGCGGAGTGTATTGAGTTACTCGGGGGGGGAGAGGAGAGTTTCTTTCAGACTGCGGTGTGATACGTTAATTGTTAAGTCACGGGGTCGGTGGATTTTTCTTTGTGCTCAGTGGCAGGTAGCTCCTGTGTCTGTGTGCGTGTAATTGTCTAGGCTCTAGGCCTTTTTACTCATTTTTTCATCGCGAACCGTTGAAAACTGGAACGACAATGGGACTTGGAGGATAGGTCGTGGCTGTGATATATCTTGATGTAATTTTGTAAAATAGTACACTTGCGTTGTGTGTGTGTGTACAAGAATTTAATTGCAGCCACGAAAGAATTGGCTTATTATTATACTCTTGTTTCCAGTGTGCCAAGATTTCAATACTAAAACATTGTAAGATTATTTGAAATGGCTCCATTTTTTTTTAACCCGTATCCCGGGGACTAAAATATTTTAACGAACGCGCGCAATCCATTACGATTTCGTGCCCCGAGAGAGCTGTTTGTACGAATTTGAAAAAGTCTATCTGTCCTTGAAAAATTTACCATCGCTGTGGCAAACACTGAACCTTTGTACACACTAGGATACAAAATTTCAACCAATTATATCAATTATAACTGCGTAAAAAGTTGTTTTTCCATAAAACTGCATTCAGGGAACACATTCTTTTTTTCTACGAGTGCACAGCCGCAATAATTGATTCAAAGTTTGTGCAATAACACCTGGCTCTGGCTAACAAGTTTCTTATTATGCTAAATGAGCCAGTGAAAATTGAAAAACTAATTCACGGAATGGTAAACGGCTCAAACAAATTGAATTTTATTGCTAGAAATTTGAAAAAGGTTTGTTATCGAGAATTTTCGTGGACATAATTTACCGAACCATCAAGCTTATATATTTAAATGAATCATTTTCTGTTCGAACTGAGATTTCGAAATTTATTTTTGAAGGCATAGTAATTTAAGATTACCATATTTTCAAATATTCATAACTCAAAAGATGCAAAATATTGTAAATAAAGCTTTTTAACATAGAAGAAATTGTACTTCTTTATCATACCTATTATTTTAAAGCAAGATTTATCTTATAGCTTTGAATTTATAAAATATTAAAATGTAAATAAACTCCAATGCAAAGCTATAACGTAATATCTATAAATTGCCCTTTTCTCATCCAAACGTTCAATTAAATTTGTATTCTATAAGATTTTATTCAACGGTCGAGCTTTCAAACTTTGGCGTGAAAATATATAACGAACCAACAAGTTAATTATTATTCAAAATCATTTTCTTGGAATAATTATTTTTAATTAACGCCATATGGCAGTATGACACAATTTCGTTTTGTATATGAAAGAAACATATTCAAACAGCAATCTTGTTTTTCAGGCATTTATTTTTTATAATAATTCTAAACCGATAATTATTCACTTCTTTCTGTAAACTAAACTGCATGTATTAAGTAAGCTATATACAGTTCTCACAGTAAAATAAAATATACTTAATAATTTTGTAATTGCACTTAGTTATTACGTACATTCTGCACGTGAATACCAATCTAAGCGTTTCATTATCAATTTTATAAACTATTGACAAATACTGTAATTAATCTCATAAATATTTAAATCTTATTCGAAACGAATTAATACATTTAACAAATGATAGAAATTATCTTGCTGTGAAATCATAAGGTGCATCACTTTTTCAATTTCCAAATGTCAAGTCTTGAAATGGGATATCAGTTTCTGCCCATGAATAGAGAATGTTTGGAACAACTATTTGAAAGTTGTAAAGGCAAACAATAAATCATTTCGGTTAATTTTTCCCGAGCGATTTTTCACCTGCTAAAGTGTTTCTCTGTTGTAATCCCGTGCCGGCGCTTTACCGGTCTCAAAGCAGACGCTTAAAATTCATGAAATTCGTATTGTCGCGTTGCATACATTAAACTAAACTTCTGACGTTGCTCAAACTCGATGTTAGCTCTCAACGTAAACAGGTGTAAATATTATCAGGTGTAAAAATTGCGTGTTACGATTGCTTATCTACACTGTCCATGCACAATGTTTATTGTTGACGACTGTAATGCGTGTTTTTCATATCCGCACTTCCGAGAAGAGGAAATTACTCCAAATACTTGCTGAAAGTTTAAATTTTAAAGGAATCATTTTGTCGCGAAAAAAAGGGCATACCATAGCCGCGTCTTTATAATTGATCATACGCATTAAAGGTACTGGATTTCTTGCTCTACCGCGAAACTCCCGAATATCAAACATCCAATTTAATTGCAATATTAATTGTGAGCGCGTCGAGCGGCAAACTTTTCGCCTTGCGCATCACTTTGTACCGGCACTTCTATATACGCACCAACCCGTTCCTGTTTTAAATCGCGAGCTCATTAGCGGTTCGAAAAATATACCATTTTTTCGTTCATCTCTCGCATTACGCACACACACGCACACGCGCACACCACAAGACTTGGACTCGAGATAAACGAAGGTGCACCGGTGGCGGTAATTGCGATACGCGCGCAAGAAAGAAAAAGGACGAGAGTGAGAGAAAGAGAGAGAGAGAGAGGTGGGGAAAGGGGGAGGGAGGGAGGG
>UELU01137761.1:0-64658 GCA_900490025.1 Megastigmus dorsalis | reverse complement strand
GCTGCCAACTTTTTCCTCGAGGGACCTGAAGCTGTCGGAATTTCTCATCTGACCGATTTTCATGGAAAGTCCACTGCCGAAACCGCCCAGGATGCTCGTCGTCTTCTCCGCCGTGGTCTTGAACACGGACTCGGTCTTCTGGAACCTGATGGCATTGAAAGAAGAGAAGAGGCGACACATGGCCCAATGTAATCGCAGGCTGCTATACACTTTGCACTTATGTATATCTAAAGGTACGGGTGTTATTACGAGCTCTGCGTGTTCATTTCATATTTTTGTCTTCCTTTCTTTCGTGGGCTTTACACCTGTGCGTAGTATATGACATTCTGGGGGGAGGGGACAGAGGGCAAGTTGTCAGGAGAGTAATTGGTGAAAAGAGACTCTCGGAGAGAGCATGAAAAAAAAAGGTAAAATTGCACGAATCTACTTTGTAATGATTGGTAATTAGGCATTATGCAAGAATTTATTTCTGCAGCGCTATACATTATTATTTTCTGTTTGGCTTGTAGTCGATCATTATGCTTCGTATCGACAGTTGACTGTAAGTACAGGCTGCTCGATACGCAAGGATCTCACTTGCCCAAGTCAAACTTCATCTTGTTTACTTTATTAATCCGTAATGTCCACGTCTCTGTATTACGCTAGCGTTAATTCTTTTTACGGATACTTTTCACAAGTGTAAATCACGAAAAAAAAGAAATAAGGAACATAGAAAGATTGGTTCTTCCGCAAAGAATACATATTACGCAGAAATATATTTGTAATTCAATGCAGTTATAGTTTTTAGAAACGGAGTAAGCCCATTGATTTGCAAACATTCATATAAGAACTGGATACTTTCAAGTGCCTTTTCTCAAGTTTTGTGAATAATTTTGTTATATCAAAAATAATCAATTTTATTCACAAGCCTTATCTAAACTTTCTTTTTTAATGCCAGCAGATTAATTTGCTTCGAGTGTGCTAATAGCGAGTGTAAATAATATTTACACGGACAGAGTGAAAAGACTCGTTTTTGATGAGAAATGTATAAGTCAGTAAGTACGTTATTCATGAGAAATGCAGTATACCAAACTCAACCTTTTACTGCAAATTACCGAGTGTTAAATAATCTTCCTTTTATACGAGATTTATAACTTTTATTGAAACTTTATGATCGTTTAAGGTGGTTATAATACCGTATTTGTCTCAACAGGTGGCTTATACGGACGAAATCGATTATAAATCTTGAAGATTGGTGATGTTGATGCTTAACCAGTGATATTTTTTCATTATGAATGTAATGCATATACGCATGTTGCTACGTTATGATATTGGATGTTATAAATTAGAGGTCATAAAAATTGTTATCTTCTTACAATTATTAATTGAATTTTGATGCTTGCGAATGATCTATTTTACTGTAGGGAAAGGCTTTCTTATAATCAAAATATTTTTATAGTTTTATAAATCTTTGCAGCATGACATCGGTATTATTAGTTCGCAATTGCCTTTTTTATGCGTTAAAATTTTTCAGAACTTATCGAATGATAAATGATAAGGAATTAAATCAATCGGGTTGGCTTAACATCAAAAGTTAATTTTCTTTCAAAATAATCGTAATATTAGTTTGTTAATATTAGAAGCCATGATCTTGTTCAATTAAAAGTTAAACCGGCACATTAATTTACGACCATTTCGCTATTGAACATTATTACTCTTCAGCAAAAGCACCGGCTTTATTAAACATTCTGTCTTTAATTTAATTTCTTATTAAGTAGCGATATTAAATTTGACTGTCTTTAAAAATGTTCCATAACTGCATTTAATTAGCAAAACAACATTCCATGAAACGTTCAACTCTGATATCCAAAGCACTATTTTCGAATATTTAATGGAAGGTATTCCCGTATAAGTTGAACTAGTTGCCCCAATCTTTCAAAAATAGACGAAACTCGCGATATTTCAAATGTTTCTCAATAACTATAATGTAACGTATAAAATGAGCATAATTTCCATCCCAGCAGAATTTTCTTTTGCATAGAAATTATATCGGTGCGAGAAAAACGTGCAGCCGATCGCGTTGCGACAGATTCACTCGAGATCCTGCAGTTGCAAAATTTAGCCACGATCCGCGACTTTATATCCGTGCCAGTTTTTTTCTCCCCCGCGTCCATAAAGTAACATAAATCTGCCGCAATTCCACGCGACGGGATTTCGGAAGAGCCGACCGATATATAACCTACAAACTATACCAGAACTAATGTTTACTTATGCAAAACAAGCACATCCGAGCTGCTGCAGTACCTCGCGAGAGATAATCGTATACGGCGTTCGCTAATTAGAATTTCAAAATAACGTTTTCATTGGCCCGTCTCTCGTCTTACGAGCGCGCGTCCGACCCTGAAATCTCGAGCAGAGAGCATAATATTAAGTTACGCGCTTTTCGAACTTTCACAATACTCGCGTGCGAGACGCGCGTGATGTATTACAGCTTTGAAGTTTCGCTGCTATGACCCGCGGAAGAACCATCTTAAAGTGGACATGGGCACACTCGCTAATGCAATGCGAGTCTATCACACCGACACCTGGCTATTTTTAGATTTACCGTTAAGGCCATTTCTTGCTTGTCAATGAAAAATTTTTGATTGGCCGATTTGTGAGATTACAGAAGGAAAATAAAAGGAAGCCCAACAACCTATGTAGCGAGAGACGCGTGGAAACCAGTCGTGTACGGAAATTTTAGTGCATAGTAAATCATTTTTTAAATTTATCTTTGTGAAGAATTCAGACGATCGATTCACACTATTTTGACATAACGTTGAAAATTTAATTGTGTTAATAATACGCAAGTAAAGTGTGAAATCGTAAATTTAAAAACAAACCGTATTAAATATAAATTTATCGTTTTGCACTATTTATATACTTTTTAAAAAGATTTAGCGTAAGTAGTTGAGAAAGAGTCTATTGAACTTTATAAATTACCATTCTTCGTTCGTCTTTAAATGAGTCGAGAGATCGTAAAAATAGCCAAGATGTATATCGACGTTTAAAACTCATTTCAGTATTTGCGAATCATGCAATTTTTTATCCTGAAACGATTAGTGCATTAATGGTTAATCGCTTATCTTATATTACTATTATTATACAAGTCTTTTGAGTTAGCTTGTCGATAAATCACAATATAATTTATTGTTTTATTCCTTACTTCTGAAAGTTAAAAAAATTAGTAACAATACTCATATAATTTTACAATAAGGGTCCACTTTCTAAACGTGATGCATTTATCAAGTTTAATTTCACGCAGGTCCGTAAGACAATTAAAAGACAATGATTAAGTGCACCGAAAGCGCTGCAGAGTGAAATTGCAACTTGAGAAAATCAGACGATTACAAAGTGCCACAAACGCATTAAGTAAATTGTCCATGCAAACTGTCAAAATTAAATACTGTCGGAAATGAATTAAACATTATAAATGATCATCTCACAGTTTCGCAGCATAAAAAAGCTAAGTGAATAAAATGAGAAAATAATAAAGAAATAAGGAATAAATTATACGAGTGAATAATTGCTACGAGAAGTGAAAAAAATAAAATACGTTAAACCAATTACCGCATTAATGTAGAAAACTAATATATTTACACAGCATGCGCCATAAGTATACTTCATCTTTTGACTTTATAATGAAATAAAAAAGATCCTCAACCATCGTGCTGAGAGTAAAACGTCTTACTTGAGAAATATCAAAAGAATATTTCTTCTTTATCGACGCACAGCATCCAATATGTAACTTTAACAAGAGTGTATTAAATTTTCTTTTCTCTTTTTTTTTTTAATTCAATTTTGATACGCGTGTGTAGACTAAATTGATTATTTTTTTTTCTTTTTCAAGTAACACAAAGCATGAGAAACCAGAGGTTTCTTTAGCGCGACCGATAATTATTTTCAAGTCACAAGCTTTAATCAAGATAAAGTGACTTTATGTTCTTATACTCACAAACTGTTCTCGGAGACCGTCCTTGTGAACCGACCAAGTTTCTCCCCGACATTCTGATAACTAAATGAGACAGCTTAACGAAAAGTGAAAAAAAAAATAAAACGAGAACTGCGTTGCACATCTAATCAGGCATACACTTGCTTTACAAGAAAAGAGAGAAAACGGAGAGGTAGAAGAGTAAATTTATTTACACCTACAGAGGTGTTCTGGTTGAATGTTCCTAGTTCACCGGCTTAAAAACTTTAGAGCTTGGATAATGTTTTTTAAAACAATAGTTTATGTAGCCAAATATAAATTATGAAAAGATATTAACTTTTTTTACATAAATTCAATTATCAATTTAATGCGGTTCTTATAGATTAAAACAAAATTAGCCGTCATAAAAAACTGGAATAAGATTATGTTAATAAAGTCTAAAGGTAGCTTGCGGAATTTCCCTGATCAAATTAAAAATTCAAACTTCTGATTTCAAAAGTTGAAAAAGAACTTTCTTCAAAGATTATTAATTAAAACAGAAAAGAAATTGTAGTAAAAATTTGTAATTTCATAGTCATCCGTCTACTAAACGTGATGTCACGACTAATCTATAAATAGCCAGACTTATCGCGATTTTACTATACTTCGCACTTAAATGCGCGCACGTTAATTGCGCAAATTAAAAACCGCAAACGCGTAATTTGTCATCTGAACTTGGCCAAAGTCAGCAAACGTATAAAATCGCGACAGCGCTTCCCGATGAAGAACAAAGAAACGAAACACAATATCGCAGAGAGAAAAATGAATAAAGTTTGGAAATTAAGTGGCGGTGTACCATTAATCGAGAGTCCCAAAACGAAATGATGAATCAAGAAATATAACGGTTATAAATTATGTATCAAGTAATAACAGCCGTTCATATTCCAAGCGCATATATCTATACATAACTTTATAATACGTATATATAAAACTACAACGCGCGGCACTCGTTACGAAGTCACGAATGAAAAAAAAAAAGAAAGAGAGAAAGATAGAGAGAGAGAGAGAGAGAGAGAGAAAAGAAATCTTTGAGCTGGGTTACACTACACCGTCGCGGTATACCGTTACGCGTTAAATTTCGAAAGCCAAAGAGAGACAGTGTGCAAGAAGAGATAGAGTGAGACAGAGAGAGAGAGAGAGAGAGAGAGAGAGAATGAGAGAGAGATTCACAGTTCCCATATACACCCGCCTTCAACAATCCTCCTCCACGTGCACACACGCATTCGATTCAGTGTGAAAAAAAGTAAGAATTGAACAAATATGTAATGGTGAATACACGAGTACACGTAAGATAGACAGGAAATACAATAAAAGGTATAAAGACAAAGTATATAAAAGTGTATATATAGAGGCAACTGTATGTAAGAGATCAGATGTATATATGTATATGTATGTATGGTTTTGCATTGGCAGCTAAGCCGATGGCAGTGGCGCACGTACACTTGGCTCTCCTTGACGTTCCTCAGCCCCTGGTTGACGTCCTCGCTGAGCTCCTTCCACACGCTTATGCCGAGCTTCCGCTTCAGCTCGTGGGCCATTCGCACCTTGCTGTTCAGGACCTCCCTCAGCGTCTGGATCTCATCCTCGATCTGCGAACCCCGGACAGTTTTTACCGGTTTAATTGGGTATATATGTACCTTTGCGCCGAGGTAGCCGAACGCGAGCGGACGTCTGTACATACACTGCGGTGGTGTGACGTCGCTATCGACGGAGGAGGGACTCGAGGAAGAATGGGCTTTTCACTTTTTGCTTCTTTTTTGTTTTAGTATACCGAGCTGATGATGTTGCAGGACCGCGGCTAATGGCCAGAGGATTTGAATGGAAACACGGAGACCGAGGGGGAGTGGTAGTCGCCGATGTGGTTTGGCTTCGAGAGAGAAATTGAAGGAAATGCTTTTTGTGGTCTGGCTAATTGTATTTTTTTAGTCTGCGACCGGTTTAAAAAGAGCGGTGTTTTCGACTTTGCTTACAATGTATCATTCGGTTGGTACAATAGAGACATTCGACGGAAAAAAAAAGGAATTAAAAAATAGGTAATGGAACTGTTAAACTACTTCGTGGTATCGTAATATAAATTAATCAAGATGATTTGTTATCGGTGGAAATATTTCTTTTTGAAAGTTCAAGTTTTTTTTTACATCGCTGCAATCAGTGTGAAATCCAGATTTCGTTGTCCCAAATATGGATTATTCTTATTGAAATTCCATGGTACAGAGATTCTTAATTGAAGACGTGAAACAAAAATCCACTTATTACGAGAAACGGCGAGCTTAACACGACGAACGAATTCTGTGATTTAAGAAACGGGTTTTTTTTTTCGAAACGAATTGTAAAAAACGTACATTACTAAAAATGGTAGTGCAGCTTGATCGAGTACTTGTTGAAACTATATATTCGTTAACATAACACTACATTTTTTCATATTATTTATGTAATGGAGAAACAATGTATCAAGGATAATTCTTTTACAAGTATTGAAACAAAGTAAACCTTAACGGAACCGCGATATTCAGAAATAATAATATTCTTCTTTTTTTAAATTTTCTTCTCAAAAGATTATATAATTTTAGTACAATATTATTGATGCAGGATCATCTGAATTAAATAATAAAATAATTGCTACGTCACGGCATTAATTTTCCAATGAAACGCTAATTTGTACGTTAAATAAAATTAAGGATTAAAAAAAGAATGCTAATTGTATGCATGCCAACTTTCTTCGATAGTTACCTTCAGTCATGCACTTAAATTACTCAATATTATCGAGTCAGAGTTCCGAGTCGCTCGTTATGTACCATAATAACTTCATTGAATTAAAGAAAAATGCTTTGAAAGTAAAAGAAGACTTTCATGCGTAAATTAATAATTTCTATGTAACTTAAATTGGTAAAAATTTAATATCTTTTAGTCCAACTTGTAAAATAAGCATATTTTATATGCATTGAACTAGAAGCTGATAGATTAAGGAAGTGCGCGAGAAAAAAGTACTCCAAAGTCGATCGATAACTCGATGAGTTGTTTAAGATAGCAATCTCTGGTTTAAAATGCATGCATATTCATAAAAGAAAAAAGTTGCATAAGAAAATTACCCTAGCGAGTTCGGCGCTCCATTCTGCCTTCTGGCGTTCCTGCTCTTCGACCGAAAGCCCTTGAAGCTCGTTCGCCACGTTATCGAGTGACGGGGATAAGGATCCGCTTCTGTGTAGGGCAGCATCTTCACCTGGAACATTGTATACACATTTTTTTTTTAATTAAAAAAAGAATTCAGTATATCTCCGGAGGCATCAATTTTGCATTTCATATTCCACGCGATTCTCGATAATGAGTGCAGCTTAATTAATGACGACGTTTTGAGTATACAAAACTTTAGCACGCGATGGACGCAACTTTACCGAGTATACTTAAAAAATTTTTGGATTTTATTAAAGTAAATATTTGTGATTGATCGTAGCATTTTGTAGGTGTAACGACAAACCGTTATAAAGAGTTTATGAAAGCGCTGCATTTTAAAATTCTCAGAAATTGATCGATGGGCTTTACACTGGCGTCAAATCAAAGATTCATTAGCTTACAGGCATACTTTAAAAACTTTAATGCAACTTTAATTTAAATTTTTTGATTTATGCATTTTTAAATAAATTGTAGGTAATCTATAACATACGTCAATGTACTATAGCAAAAAAAAAGAGTTTTTAAACTAATAATAAAAATGCGTTAAAGTTAAGACTAAATTCTGGACGTTGGATTGCACAGAAGCTAATAGTCAAATTACGATTTCCATTTCCATGTAGCAGCATCATTTTTTCGTGTTTTGCTTCTTATGTATCGAGATGGAAATAAAAGTGTACTAAAATTTACCACAACTTCTATAATGACGATTGTGCAAGAAAATCCGTACTATATAATTATAAGTGTTAGCGATCATTATTATTTATAGTTTTTACACCAACAGTCAATACTTAATAGCCAGCGTTATGAAAATAAGTACAAATTAAATCAACGCGTCTGCCCTACCGATATCAGATCTCATAAACTGTCAACGCTAAAAAGCCCGTAGACATTTTATAGAAATTATTTAAAATATTTTTTGCTTATTACACGTGTCTTTTTTTTTGCATATAACAAGGAGAAAGTCCGCAGTTGAACTTTTATTGCAATCCCTCGTTTTACGCCGAGAAAGCTACATTTTTCCTCGCACAGTTAATATTTTCCACTTCGGTGTTTCATCTCTAATGTTACGAATGGTAGCTTAAGTCGCTTAAGAACTCATTTTAGGATCAAGATAACCTGATTTTATTAAAGGTTTACAATATTTAAAGTTATTATGAACTTGAAAATAATTGAGCCGTGTAAGTTACATTTCCCGATATTAAGATATCAAAGTATAATTAAATAAATATAGAAGTTTAAATAAACTGTTTGAACCGTTCTAGTTTTTAGGCGTCGCAATGACCTCTATTTTATCTCATTAGTATGATAATTGATGCAAAAAATAACACGAGAAACTGTTGACGTTCATAAATTACAAAAAATACTTTTTCATGAAATGCGATTTTTACTTTTGGAAAGTGCAAGTGCTTGTATAGATATAAATATATACAGTAAAATATTGATTTTTATTTATCACACTTATATATTTGTGATAAATCGCCTTTTTAAATACAGCTTTTACTCAATTAAGAAATCGGTTCCAGTGTGCCTGTATTGAATCTTATTAGTGAAGATTTCAATAATGAAGTAAAGGAGATGCAATTTATCAACACGAAAATAATATTTAAGAATAAGGATGTTGATGGATTGTACAGGAAGAATTCTCAAATCTTTAAATTAATCGATAACCTTATTCTTTAAATGATCTATAATGAGTGATACAGCTAACATTAACTTTATCTTTTAAATTTATCCCCTTTATTGAAAAATTAAAACTTACGTTTACAATTTCACGCTTCCATATTACCAGCATTTACGATAAAATTGATACAATCTATTTAACTTTCAATTTTGCTTCGTAATAAAGTAAGTGTAATATTTATTAATAATGCTTATTTATCAGAACCAATTGCAAAAATCTACAAAATCAAGCTACATTGTAATTTTTTAATTGTTTATACATACGTTGCCATTATGTTGTTTGCATTTTCGACTGATTTTCTTCAGTAATAAAGTCTTTTAATGATAGTTAAATTAGCTTTCTTGAAACCATATGGTAATTCTTAGAAAGTTTAGTATTAAAAATGAAAATTTCGTATTTTCACTTTAAATAATTACGGTATTTAATGAAACAGAAATAAACGAAAATAATAACAGTCTAAAAATTTGTATTCTAATCGTTATGAAAACCACTTGAAAAGATTACAAAAAATTATTCTCAATTAAATGAAGAACAAGTTAACAAATGTAAGAAGCCTACATTTGTGAAATCGTATAGATACATTTCCTTGTTCTGCAAATGTTTTCTTCAAAAGCATTTAGAGTTTACTGCATCGTTCGACATGTGTATTCCTAGAAACAACTTTTTTTTCGATGGACTAAAATTTTTCAGGTTTAATTGCTCGGCAATGATCCTACTCCTGGAAAAGCAATATTCCAGTCAATAACTCATAAATTAGGTAACTAAACGCTGACTTACGTAAATTTTCGAAATGTTATAATCGTTACACCATATTCTATAACATTTTATAATATTCAATTGCAAAAAATTGGGTTAAGACTTATGTATAGGTATATAAAAATTTGTGTCTCTGACATTCATTGTCCAAAGATTTCTGGACAAAGGTCAAAATTACAGTTTCGGCTGCAATAATTTTGTTTTTGCCAGTACAAAAAAGAGGTCAAGTGGATTATCGTGTATATTGCAAAGCTGCTCACGAATCCGGTCATCAAATTTACAAGCTACTGCTATTACCTTTAAAATCCATCTTGATCCCCATCAAATCGTTAAACATTTAGTTCTTGAACCCTCAAGCCCTTAAGTCCACCATAAATCTTGTGTCCTCGTATTCATAATGCTTAAAAGCCCTCAACTTCAACCGATTCGTATCTCAGAAAAGATCGAAATTTCAAAGGCAGTTGCTGACTATAAAATAAATAATTGATAAAACAGTGCTGAGTAAATTTGAAGATTGGATTCGTGTTCAGCATCGCAAAAAATACTACTGAATTTATCCACTTATCCGTTTTCTTATGTTAATGTGTACTAAATAATTTCGATTATCATTGATTCAACTCGATTTGAGAATCATTTGAAAAAACGATTCCCCATTCTTAGCGATCCTTCATAAATCAACCTCTATATAGCAATCAACCGATCTACCGATCGATCGATCATCCACTTCTTATCGTAGATCACCTTTGACGAGTCCCAAAAGCCTCTTGGACTTCTCTCGTATCCGCGCTCTGAGCAGTCTGAATTCCCTCCTGGTGCCTCTCAAGTCTCCCCTCTCCTCCTTAAAGTCCGCCTCCTCGATTTCCTCGATCTCGCCGGTGTCCTGATGCCAGTGCACGAGTATCTCCTCGGAGTCGCTGGCCTCTAGGTCGTCGAAGCTCGGGGTCGCGGCTAAACTACTGTAGTAGGCGTCCTCCTCGAACTCAGGACCGACAAACTCCTCGTCCGTTGCCGATTTCTCGTCGATCGACTCGCCGTTACTGGCTTTCGAACTGGCGCCGTCGCCCGTTTCCTCGCGCATGATGACTAGGGTGATATTGTGCAGTCGGTATAGTTATATCGATCGATTCCTCGGACTTCCTCTTCTTTACTGCGAGCTTTTTGCTGGGAAATCGCTTATAGCGAAGGCGAGGCTCTCGATACGCTGCTTTTTGTGCTGGGATATAGCTGCTGGCGCGTGCGTTTCGCCTGCTTGTTTTCGATCGATATAAGCTTTTTTGCCGATTTTTAAGTAGTCGAATGCGTTAAGAGCGCTATTAACTGTTATTTTCTTCCTTTCAGATCACCGATCGGTATATCGAGGTAATTTATCTTTTATGGTTGATATTATATACGGGAATGTGAAACTTTATAATTATTTCCCGACAATCATTAATTAACCATTATAATCATCAATATTTTTCGCGCGTATATTTATTAAATTGAATTTATCATTTTTCTTCTTTCATTAATTCTAACGGAATCGTTCGACAGGCGAATGCTAGTAGTCGTATATAATGCTAAATCACAGTAAAGGATTGTTTGCTGTCGCAAAATAATGTTTCAAAATAAATAAATTTAACTTCGACTCTGAAAAGTCGCGTGGTAAAAAGTATCATGCGATATGTATCATTAATATCACTTTCGCAAGGCAAAGCGCGCAAAGTAAAGTTACATCAAATATATTTTATCGAGGGATTTCATCGCGTCTCAAAGATTCCTCCAATAACCGATCGAAATAATGACATTGGCGTCTCGCGGGTCGAATGAAAAATTGCATACAATTACAATTAACGATCTCATTAAGCCCATGAGCTTGGACGCAAAACCACGGCAAAAAAAGCCGCTGTCGATGCACTTTCGAATTGTCTCTCTCTCAGAGGGCATTCGAAAAATGCGCCAGCGTTAACCTTCTTTCGTCTCTCTCTCTCTCTCTCTGGCCACGCGCAAATCGTGCCGCATAAATTATCCAAAACTTTATATATCCCCGAAACGTCTCTATACTTCTACCAGTCGGCCATTTCGTATCTCGTGTCGCCGCTTCTCCACGGCATTCCACTTGTAATCTCCATAATTGCGGGGCCCAAAGCCGATTCCAATGCAGCTTAGTGGAAACCGAGCAATCCAACTGTGCTTTAAACGTCGTTCCAAATCATTAACTTCACTAGGCGGTTGCGTCACAAAAAAAAATAAATGAAAATAATCGTACGCACTCGTACGGGAGGGGGGAGGGGGAGGGATAAGGCTAAACCGAGAGACCGAGAGTGGGAGAAGAGGGGAAATCCCATGTATCCCGTTACTTCAAAAAGCCTCCTCGGCGAGCATCGCTGCTCGATCGCTTCTGTCGTCCACCTCTTCCTTCTTCTTCTTCCTCCTCTTCTTCTTCTTTTTCTCTTTTATCCCATCGGTCTTAACGGTCCCGATTCCCGAATATCTCCCCGACAGCGTGAGCCGCAGCGACAAAGTACGTATATACTCAGGCGCTCGATGGCCCCGCGGCCAAAAAAAAAAGAAGAAGGGTCCTCTACCAAAAACCAGTCCTGGGCCTTCGACTCGCACACTTTTATCAACGCGTACACACACACACACACACACACACGCGCGCGCGCGCGCGCGAAGGCTCACGTCAGTCGGGCGCTGTCGTGTCACCGGATCCACGCGCGCTAAAACCGAATAATGAGCGAGTACCTCCGCAGGTAAAAATCGTGGCTCGCAGCGCCACCACGCGGTCACTCGCACATAATATATATATATATATATATATCGTGTCCAACGCACACTGTTAACAACACGCGGCTATAGGTCCCAGTTTTGGCCGATGCAATTGCACACAGACACACACACACACGCAGACACACGCACGCACGCGCGCACGCACTGGCTGTTATTTTAAATAAACAAAGTGCAGGGTAAGACGAGCGCCGCGGGATGCGAGAGAGCGTGCGCGAACCGCTGCCAACACTGTCCGGGGCCCAAGATGAGCGCGCGCCTGGGTACCCGACACCGCAGCACGGCTTCCCTCCAGGTGAGTTGGTTCGCGATCTCGGCTAACGATGGCGTGAGCGATCGGTGTGCTGCTTAGGTGACTCGCCGCGCGCTCCGACTCGGCTGCACACAGAGTAGAGAGAGAGAGAGAGAGCTGGTTTTCTCTCTCTCTCTTTTCTCTTCTCTCCAAGGTGTATCCCTGCCTGACTCACGCGCTACACTATTTTATCTATTTTATTGTAGTTCTCCGTCTGGCTCACTGCGAGACTCTCCCGACTGCTTGTTCCTGCTGCTGCGTGTATCTATATATATGTTCCTCTCTCTCTCTTGCCGCTGTAACTGTACTCTCATTTTCTCGCTTGCGCCGCTTATTGTTTTGCTTCATGCTGTCGTACGTCAGATTCTAACATATTTCTTCGTTTTATTCGAAAGCGACGAGGCTTTTGGACGATGTTGGTTCAAATTACTGCTGGTTTCGGCGGTCAGTCGAGACTACTGCGAAACTAAACTTCGAATGAGCTGTTTTACGACAGAATTTGCATACATCACTAAATTCAAGATCGTGAAATTCCATTGATGATTGGTCGCTGGTCACTGTTTTAACTAGTTGATGTTTACATTTAGATTAGAATATTGAACATTTAATATACTTTTAAATTTTTGGCTTTTTCATTTTTATCGATAGAATAGTAATGTTGGATGAAAATTGGCTTTCAATGATTTAAGCTTGATTAAATATAAAAAATGTTCACGATATTGTCCCAGAAAACTGGAAAAATGGTTTTAAGTTATTTCGTTATAAAACTAAATTGTTCGAAACCTCTATTGTTGTACATAAATATATCGTTTAAAAAAGTCTAAAAACTTTAAATAGTTGAACACGTACATAAATTACATTTTTTGTCATATATTTAATATTGAATTATAACTTTAAAAATATGCTGTATCAAGGCAATCTTAAGCTATAGTCCACAAAGAAAGTTTAATGATTCCTTTCGTTTCCTTTGGCGAAAACCTTAAGCAAATTACGTAAGTGAGGGACTTGAATAAAAAATAATTATAGTGTGATATTCACGAATTTATTTATTCCTCTTTTTTAAATTTTTTATGAAAGCAAATTAAAATTCTGGCCGAAAGTTCAATTATCCCACATGCCTATCTGACACCGCGCAGCGTAATTACTGCCTTGTAACATGATAATCATGTATATATAATGCCCATTATTATTCAAGAATTAATTAAATTTAATGGCTAAATAAGTATCCTAAATTTATGAAGCACCGATTTTTAATTTGAAATCAGTCTGCAAGTGAACTATCAAAAATGCATATTACGTACCCTATATAGAGTCTTTTTTTTATAATTCGTACCAATTACATGATATTTAGGATTTGAACTTTTATACCGTTAAAAATATAATCATGCTGCAGTATCTACCGTCGATCGATCTTTTTGTGTAAACTGCTTACACAAATACGACCAGCTGCTCTAACTATGAAGCAAACATAATTACTTAAAAATGTAGCCGATCCTGTAATACAACGACGTCACGCAACGATTAAATTATTCATCCTCGGCGGTGTATATCAGAAAAGATTCAGTATATAGTTAATGGCCTCGTGTATACGTACACACGAAAAGCTGCGCAAAAAGCTACGGAATAGGCGCAATCCATTTCTCGCTCGTCGCCCCCTTTTTGCCGCTGGTGCCACGATCTGCCTTTGAAAATTTCTTGCCTGGGCACCTCGCGGGCAAGGTGAAATTGCCGGGGCGCGCGCGCAAGTAAGGCAGGACGAAGAAGTCGCCGCATTCATTCATTCTTTTTGGATGCCCGATCGAACGCGTTCACCGTTAGCGCGCGCATTACATAGGAATAAGAAGAAGAAGAAGAAGTAAATGCCGCCAGTTCAAAGGATGTATGTATATATAGATTTTCAGAGCGCCACGGCAGCGTTTCGAGTTCAATTTAGCGGCAACAGCCAATGTGCCAAAAGGCAGAAAACAATTTATGGATTTATGCGCTCCCCTCCGCGCTTAGCGCATTGTATTCGGTAAAGTGGAATGAGCGGAATTCCTTGTAGTTTCGTGTAATAAGAGCGAGAAATACCGGGTACGGAGGTAAGGAGGTATACCGTGAGCGTGCATTGGAGCATTATAAATTTACGAACTTTTAGAATGTAACGATGGTCAGTTTGCATATCGAGCATTTCGTGGGAAAGATTTACACAATTTTATTTTTTCCTTCTTTGCAATGTCAGCGAATTACTTAACTAAATAAAAGATAAATATCATCCAGATGAATGATAATGGATGAAAATAAAAATGTACGAGTGACATCAAGCAAGATACAAAAACGCATACCGAGAAGTGTACAGCTAAAATTATATTATGTTTCTCCAGTGACCAAAACACAATAGATAAAATACTTCCCACAACTTCTTTGTAAGTTTATTGTCAACTCATCATAAATTATTAAAATATCCTTAAAAGTATCCTATTATGTTCTACAGTTAATATTTGAAGATTTCTCATTGATTTAAAAAAGCTTTTTAGCAGCGCTACACGCTGGGAAACTTTGATACGTAGCTTACGTGCAAGCTTCATTATCTGCGATAATTGCTTTTGATATATAATGATTTTTCCTCCGCAAACAAGAAAATGTGAATCTTTCAAGAATTTCAACCTGAAATCGGAATCTAGAAGGCTGGCATGCCGCTCTATTCTTATAATGTACAAAAAATTAATTTTTTTAAGACCTCGCGCGATTAATTGCTCAACATTCCATTGAAGTGAAATTAGAGTATCACGAAAGTAATCAAGCGATAGTGCAGTTAGTACGTTAGATTCTCAAGTTGCAGTTCCGGCTTTCAATTCCCGGAATGTTCAGTTTTTTCGAGGCACAGAAATGTAACTACATCGAAAGACATTATCACAGACATCCAGACGGGTATGTAAGCTATCATCAAAGGCTGCAGTGTTTCTAAGACTAGAATTTATACTATCAGCTATTTTGTTCTCAGCAATTTGTCGCACTTTCTCTCTCTCTGTATTTGATCTATTCTTGAACTACTAAAAAAAATTAAATGTAATGAAAAGGAATAATAAAATGTAAAATGTTTTCAAAGTTAAATACTGAATTTTATCAAGTTATGGATGATGATAGCTGCCGTACAATTGATTCATTGAACTGTGCGAGGTTTCAATGTATCTAATAGCCAAGATACAGTTCAGATAGTGCTATTCATTGAAGGCAATTTAAGCAGTCAGAAGATTTGCAAGCCAAAAGAAGATAGCGGCAAATACTTCACAAAATACTTCTTTCATAACAAAATCTGTATGTGGAAAAGATAAATTTTTTATACTACACTAATAAATCAAGGAACAATTTTCAGGCAAATATTTATTAAATATACATGCTGTAAAGCAGCAATATAAGGTAATTATAATACAAATTTATGTCCGATTAAGAAATTTCACAACTGTAACTTCTATGATAAAATAATGAAAACAATTTCATTTGCGATAAAAAAGCAGTGAGTAATCCTTTAATGGGTTTTAATTATGCGGGTAAATCAAGAGCGACATAAAAAATGTCATCCAAAGTTTATAAAATTGCGCGTAAATTAAACTTGTACGATGGCCTATCGTGGAACGAGATTTTTACCGTTATTAAAATGTAATAATGATAAAAAAACATTTAATACTACGATAAAAATATTTTATTTATATTCGTTTAAAAATACAAATTCATTTAAAAAACCGTTTAAAATCGTCGTTGAAACATTTGGTTTTAACGCTTGAAAATCGCTATAACTTACCTATAAATTGATAAGTCTTATCCTGATAAATCTCTTGATTCATCATAGAGAAATGATGAATCATCTCGACAGAATTTGAATATCCTTATCCCCTTCCCCAAAAAACTCGAAAAAGTCTGCTTCTTCAACGACTGATTCAACCACTCGTCTAAGAAAAATACGATATTTGCACTGTAACGGTCAAGGGTTTTCTACAACGCAAAAGGCAAAGAGAGAAATGAACAGAACCCGAACTATAGTTTTCATAGAACGAGCCACGGCGAAAACATCGACGCAGCTCTTGAGCGCAAAAGAGGCGTTTTAATGTCAAGCGCACCCCTTCCACCTTATTCAGCGCCAATATTAAATTAGCCGCCGGCGCGCGGGATTAGGCACGTCGTCGTCATCGACGTGGAGGGTAGGAGAATAGAAAGAGAGAGAGAGAGAGAAAAAACGGACGCAACCCCTGCCTGTACTTGCAATGGACGTCACGCGAGTTTATGCGATTGCATTCCGAGGTAAGCTGGGATTGTTGCTTCGATACTTATTGTATAGCGAAGGGAATCTAAAACGACTGTTATTCAAGTCAAAACTATTTCTTTCGAACCAGCGTTTGATTAGAAGAATTACTTAACAAGCTTTTGAAACGATGAATTAACGAATCAATTTTGTCTCAATTTTCAACTAATCGTATAAAGTTTTACTTGGTCGATTCACCCTGTATTTACACGGACATCTGCTAAATTGCTATTTCCAGTGATCAAAGTAGCATATGTACCGGAAAAACTCGCTGAAAAGAGGGACGAAAGAGCCGATGGAGGAAAAACAAGAGCATCGACCCAGTTCCCAGAACCAATCGCGCACGCATACATTACAATAAAAAAAGAAACTCTACTCCAATGCCTCCATTTGGACGCGGCCAATTACGCAGCGAGACATTTTCACTAGCTAAGAGCGACACCTCGCCAACATTACATGCATAATATACAGGCCTGGCGCGACCAAGTGTAGTCGTATACACACAGACGAGGGCAAATCGCTCGAGCTCGTGGGTGTGTGTACCGAGACGACCTTATACATCGAGTGTGGGCACGTGCTTTTCTGCTGGCAGTGGTATATGAGACACCTCTAAAAGAGCCGGTCGATCGCCCGGGAAATATTAAAAAATAAAAAGACACTCTCTCTCTCTCGCTCGCTCGCTCGCTCGTAAATAAATTACGCGAAAGTGCGTACACGTTTGCGTGCATGTGTGGTAGCGCCGAAGTGGAGCTTTTATTACACTCTGGAGCGCGCTTAAGGCGTCGCTGATGCTGCTGCTGCTGCTGCTTCCATCGTTCCTTGTTATTCCTCTTCATCTTCTCCGGTTATTCTTCTTGGCGCTTCTTCTGATTCTTTTTTTTTTTATGGTGTTATTTCGCGCCGATGATTCATGTATTTTGAGGACGTTCACGGCGCCGGCTGCGATCGAAACGGTATGCAATGTTGTTATAAAGCGAGGCGTTCGCGAATGAATCAGTGATCGACTTAATGCGAGCTTTGCCAAGCAGCGCTGTAGAGCGGAAATTGCGGATTGGGAAAAGTTGAATGTTTCGGTTTCGTATGTGGTCAATTTTGGTAAAATAATGCATGACAGAATTTGAATTGCGGGATTATTAATTTCAAATGTGAATTTTAGAACGATGTTAACCAATTCTGATATCCAGTTTATAATCGGCTTATTGGAATTGGAAATTCTAACTAATAAGGTATATTTAATCAATGCTATTTTCCAATAAATATAATATAACGTGTGTAGAGTAAATACTATTTTGCTATATAGGCGGAGTTATAATAAAATAAACACACTCGAGGTATTAATAGCAGATGTTATATTAGATATTGGATTGTTATTAGAGGTTTATCATTTCCTGAATTATTTATAATGCAGGCAATCGTTGTGAAATAGTCTGAAAAATCAAAATGATTGAAAATGGGCGACTATAAAATATAGATGAATAATTTTAAAGGTAAATATTCTTCTCGGTTTTTATTATCACTTAGCGAAGCAAATACGCATGAATGTAACTCGCATACTGATATAGATACCTACTTTACCGGCAACCACGCACAAACTAATATTGGATACTATAGTTATAGATTATCTAGATATTTTAGTGAAAGGCCTGACTAAGCATGAATTAATATTGGTACTCTGAATTATAAAGCAACTTCATTAATAAGATCTCGAAGTAAAACTAAATAATCATGAAAAACATTAATGTAAACAAAATTAAGGGCAATTACATTTATCTATATTTTCATTAATATTTTTATTTAATTCGTAATAGATTTCTGTTTATTGAATGCCATTTATTTATGTACTTCTAGTATCAAATGGATTCTAACCGTAAAGTCCGATAGACCAGTTTTATTTTTATTGGTTTTCATTTACTTTATACTCCGCGCAATTGATATATCCAATAGGAACATATCGATATCAAAGAAGTATGCGAAAAATATTAAGTTAATGAAATATTAATATAGCGAAAAGAATGCTATTGAGGTATGCGGTGAAGAATGCCGTGAATTTATGCGGTGAACAATGGAAATTTCTGTATTTTACGTGTCCTAAGTTTAATGGAAATCGATAATTTAATTAGTACCGTATTCCATAATAGATAGAAAAGTGTAAACGACGAATTTAGTAATGAAACCAAGTTATAGTATAACACATTTGTTTTTCTTTATGAAAAGGACAAAATTTCGTTCGACTCATAGTTGTTTTAAAAATCTTTCGTAAGTATATTATTGTATTATTTTAAAACTTAACAATGGCATTTTGTAACTACTTATCTCAGAACCAATTATGTAAGTTACACATTTACAAATTTTACGTAAGCAACACTATAAGATCTGTAGTTTATTAATTTTCGCATCCCAAAAACCTCGTTTACGTAAAATACGAAAGAGTGTCCTATAAAAATGACGTGGAAACGCTGTTTCGAGCTGTTTCTCGTTTCCCCATTTTATTTTGTGCAGTTTTTTAAAAAGAAATTTACATACCTGCAACAATTTTAGTGTGAAATAAGTACAAAAATATACTCAGCATTATTTTCACGTTGATTATACGTTCGTGTTTTTCCAGTGGTATGTAGCGACGTCTAATTTGAAGCGCGCTGACTGCGAACAAGTTTGAAGTTTCAGCCACTGTATTGAATTTTTTTTTTACACGAGTACCTTTGACCTAAATCTAGACATAGTGCGATACTTTTGTGTTGTCAGTTAAGAATTTCGACAAAGTTAAATGCCACTTTTAATGCGCTTCTTTTCAAAACTACCAAGAGCGCTAATTTTATTTTCATCTTATAATTAATTATAACGGAAATAAATATTTTTAAAAAATATAATCAAATATAAAATAGACACAATAAACAATGCAGCTATAACTGCATTATTTAAATTAGCTTTGACATTTTAAAGGTAGCATATTTTTCATGTGAATTTTTTCATGCAAATAAAAATTGATATTTTTTCCCATCAGGCAACTTATGTAACCTTCTCCTACATTATTTGTTATTTGCATACAAGATTTTATATTTTAAAACGTGTTCATTGGTGGTTCATTGATTTCTAATTAATTATTTCCTGAAAATTATCAATAATTATGAATTATTAAAAGGCAGTGAAGTATGTTTTTATGTGTAGTTTATTTGTAAATATATTTATAAACAAACTAATAATTTATTTTAAAAAGTTTAATCAATTAGGAGAGATTGTCAGCTTTAAAAATTCACTGGCTTATATCATTCATGATTAGATGTATTTGAATATAAATTACAATAAAGCTTACTGCTGTCATGACAGGAATGTAATGAATACTAATCAACTTGATGACATCTCGTAATCAATCCAGCACTGTAATTAAATGCTGTTTATAATAAATCATCAGTGTTATTAATTCACGTTTTAAGATATAAGTACCGTTAAGAACTTTCCAATCGTGATTAGGTAATATACTGTTTTAGAATATTTCTACAATAGAACAATAGAAAATGCATTACTCATAATTAGATTAGATTAATAATAGTTCGTTAGCGATACACGCGGATCTGGTGTAAAGACAGTCGAGCACATCGAAACAATGTGTGTAAAGCTATTGGGTGCTGCAATAAACTATTGTATATTCTTGAGTAACAATATTGAAAAGTGTCGTTTCGCGATAGGACGCATTTTGGATAATGAAATAATTGCTAGGAAACTCGTTCTAATTATAGAAACTGTCTCATTCGCTAATTAGTCCAGTGATAACAACATAACTAGGCATGAATCAGTGATAAATTGCGACATGAAATTATAAAACGAATTATTATCAGCACAAACGAACGTTCGCTCCGTTTCCATTTTCTACAGATCATCCAAAAAATCAATGTCTCGACCACCAAACCATCAACGTCACCAAAATCCGCAGCGAACGTCAAAAAAAGAAAACAATGACTGCCGCTTATGCACTTCCCAAGGATCTGTCATTAAATAAAGCGACCGCGACAGCGGGATCCTAACCTCGTCGCGTAAAAGTTTGCCTTTAGGTTATGTACGTCGTTCGTAACGACTGCATATCTCCGAGAGCCGACTGCACACATCGACTCCGCAACGCGTACACGTACATCCGTGGGAATTCGACGCACGTCAATTATATGTTATGCGACTCTCTGTCTATCTCTTTCTCTCGGGGTGTGTATATTGTAATCACACGCACTCACCTGTTGGTACGTTGCTCATCATGCCCGCTCCAAGCCGTAATATTCCTTACACCGATCGGATCTCGAAGATTCCTCCCAGATATAGCTGCTCCAAACTGCTGGGGAGGATCAAGGGAAAAACAGGCGCACACACGCGAGGAGCTTGCGAACGAAGGGTGAACGAAAAAAATTAAGGTTATAAACGTCGATCGCGAGGTATACACGGTATACGGGTTCAGCGAGTCTGCCCTTTTCCGAGTCCACCGGAACACTCGCTACGCGGCGTTTCCTCGATATGCAGACTCTCGCCGTCTCTCTCTTTCCCTCTCTCCTCTCTCTTTCTCGCGGCTCGCGCTCGCTCTCCTCCTGCTTTGCGTTTTTTCTCCTATTCTCCGTTTACGTATGTATATCTATACGTACGTTTGCCGCGCCGTATACTACGCTCTTTTTTCTATATCTATAGATATATCTCTTCCTCGTAATCCTCGCTCTCACTTCTCGATATATAAAACACGCACACTATATACGTGTGGTTTTATCAGTCTGTGTCTTTCTATCTTCTCTTTTGCGCACTGCATTCGTGCAAGCTTATAGTATAGTATAGATGGCTTTCGCCTGATCTGGTCTGGTGTGCGTATATGTGTGTGTGTGCAGCAGTAGTAGTCAGCAGTGGTGGCACGCGGAGCGCAATGATCGATGAATTTTCTCGCTTTCTCTTCCGTCACAACGGGGAGAGAGAGACGGTGGTTGTAGTTGTACTTAGACTATAAGTTTGTTCGACGACGAGGACGTCGACGTCGTGCCCGAGGATTCGCGGCTTTTGCCGAGCTCGGCCGAAAGAGCGTGCTAGAGGGGAGAGGGGAGAGAGTTGACACGTCGTGTTTAGGAAGCGCGACCGAGCGTAAATGCCCCTTTCAAGGCGATGCTCCGCTAAATTTGAACGCGTTCGAATGTTAATCTGATCGATATATTTGCGTGGTTTGGGGTTACGGGAAAAGCTATAAACCGACGCTCGGAATGACACACTATTCTATACCCATCACCCGATTAGCTGATACAAGTTGATACGCGAACAATATCGAACTATAAATTATGGCTATGGGGTCAAATATCAAATGCCTGTCTTGCGCGAGACACTGGCGTAGCGTAAAAGGGGCTACAAAAGGGAGAGAATGGAACAGCGGTGCGCAGAAGGCCACGAAATGAAGTGAGAGAGAGAGAGAACACAAGAGGGAGCGAGATAAAAAGTCGACCGAAACGCGCTCTCGTTGCGAATGGAACGTACTATTCCAACGCTCGAATATATCGCCGCCGGTCATTGAGAAATGAGAAGTTTCGTCATTTCATTCGTTATATCGAGGACAGAATTATTCATTCTTAAAATATATCAAGTTCTTCGAATGGTAGGAGTATGTTATTTTTATTAGTATTGTAATTAAGTTAAAAGGCAAAATGTTGATTTCAACGGTAATTAATGTGTAATGCAAGTTTACGATCACGTAAGTAGATGCTGGCGGAGTATAGCTAGACTTGCCTTACTAAACTCAATATGCATCTACTAGCGTATATTAATAAACATATTATACAGACAATCGCTGATCCTGCCTTTAGGCTTCAAACGATTAATTTAGTCATTTGCAGTAACGAATATGCATACACTATGAGATAAAAAATTTTATAGAAAATTTAAAAATAGAAGCACTACTCTAAACCACGTAGAAATGACATTATTCTGTGTTAATAAATATTGTAAATTGATGTAGACAGAGCATATTTACATGAGTATTGTCTGACCAATCTTGGAACTCATCCACTAATCCGATATGTCTATTGAAATTTTGTCAGTGTTAATACGTAAAGTTTAGCGTGAGCTTTCTTAATTTCTATAGGATTTACAAATAGTACTCCCTATCGAAAAAAGATTTTTAAACATTATTTTCCGAATTTCCGCGAAGTCGCAACATAGAACATTTAATATTACTTATATTTGAGACATTCGAGATAAATAAAAGAGCCACAATATAACAAATTCGCGATAAGCACAGTACATTATTGTAATCAGTGTAAAGTAAGGGGGCTGTGAGAATATTATCAGTACGGTGGTAATAGCTGCGTCGTGGGTTACACGTGGAAGATAATGCGGGTCTACAGCTGCTGCTATATAGTCGCTCAGCACACCGATTGATAAACTTATCATTTAACAGGACTTAAAAAGTGCTTTATATACAAAAGAAGTATTTTTAGAGACTGCAATTTCGTAATTTAATATTATTATTCTATAACTGTTTGAGAATAGAAATAATGAAGAATCGTTTGTTATTACTAACCACTTTTATTCCATGTTTTTTTTTTGTTTCAAACTACACGCATTACAATAATATGGCCACACTTTCTCCCTGTACAGGTCATCGTTAGCCAAAAAGGATAACTTATACATTACTAAGGCGATAAACCTGAACACACTAGAAGGTTATTTAATGCGAAACCAAAGATCTGCAACGACAGGTTATAACGAGACAGTCGCATAAAACAAATTCGCGCAGTCACATCGACGAATGCCTGGTGATTGTATAATCGGTGTCAACGCAAACTGTTCCAGAACTTTTCTCGTTTGCTTTTTGTTTTTCGTTCTTTTTCATTGGGTTAACAAAATTATACAGCATTGTACTTTTCCCCTAAATCATACGGCGTTCGCTTTTAACAAATTTTCTTTACAAAATTTAACGAATAAAATGATTTTTTTATATCTCGAACACATTTCATTAATACTATTACGCTTGACTAATCTATATTAACTACCTTTGACGATCAACGTCTTCATTCTTAATTATCTAAAATCCAATCCCCTATATAAAAATCAGGCTTGTAAAAAAAGTTTATCTTCTATTGGAGATGAGAAATAATGAGTTATGCTGTTGCAGGAAACAATTTTAGCAGATCCTATGCGATTCTTAAATTGGCAAGCGGTATTTGCATTCATTTTAGAAACATCTTGAGGGCTGAGTGACTGTAAATTATGTATAATTTCTAAAACAATCGAATATTAGAACTTTCACATTGAATATAATTTGTATATTGGGAAAATTTGTACACTTGAATTAAAATTTTGTTTAGTAACTAAGCCGAACAGATTGGAAAAATGAACGAAATTAAAAAATTTAATTATTAAAAATGTATTCTGCCCACAAGATAGTCCGCAACTCAATAACAAATAGTAAAGCAGACCGAATATAAAAGGGTGTAACCCCATGAGTACACGTAAAATCGTTCGCGCGCTCGCCTGACAAATAAAAAAACCGACAAACTCAACGAAGAGGCGCACAGGCCAAGCACCGCGAAAACTTCCGTAAATCGATCGCTCATTCGCACACACGCGGGCCCCGTATTATTATTATTATTAGTTTATCATTATTTATTTTTTTTGTTTTTTTATCGCCCGAATAATCTCGCGCTATAAGCCTCTACTAAATATAACGCTACTTGCTTTTTTTTCTGTTTGTTGTTTTTCTCATGCTACGGCCTAAAAACTAGTACGATTCGCGCAGCGAAACTATTGAGGTCCAGCTCCGCTGGTATCCTTTTTTTATGCCCAAACCCTTTTGCATCGCAGTGACATCTATTTTTGTATTGTACTCTATTTTTTTTTGTGAATTGCGTTGATTGTAACAGAGAAGGATCGCGTGAGGATTGTATCTCACAGAGTTAAATTATTTTAATAGTTTGTTCACATTGACTGTAATTTATTGTCCTTGAGTCTACGCACTAGAACGCATTATTATAGTTCGTGGTGAAATTGCAAATAGATCGTAGCATGTGGAAGTACCAAAATTGACACAAAAGCAAAGATTTATAAAAGTATAATTATAAGTTTCTTGATTGCGCGATCTGTTTGTATCGTTAAATAAAATTTCTAATTATAATATATGAATAATTAGGTAGTCTTTGTACTGACAAGATATTTTCTATTTCGCTGAATATAATTCCTGAGCTACGAAAACAATATCGCTTAAATCGAATAAATTGATCAATTAACATTTTATTAAAAAGCGAATATATGTCACTTCGAAGAAAAAGAGTCGAATTTACACGCATAGACACGAGGTGATATACATCAGTTAAGGCTGCATCGCGAATAAGAAAGCTCTGAAAGCTGCATGTATCGTTTAAAACTTGCTTGAGTTATGCGTTTTTTTTACAGATTTGTCGCTGCCACTTTTGTTTTATTTTAATTCGGTTTGTAGTATACTTTTATCGTGTTTCGTTAACAATATTTCTTAGACAAAGTGCTCTTGAATTAGTATTCTCTAATGCTTGATGTGATAAAATAGAATTTTACGATATTTAAATCTGAGAAATGAAGCTTCTACAATTTGATAGGTTTCACTTTATCCAGCTTAAAAAAAATTAATCGAAAATTGCGAAACAAAAAGTTCCTTTAGTGTATTCAAAGAGACTTCTCCAAGTTTATCACACTAATTACTTTTTCAAATAATTTCCCGTGTCCCAGAAGCAATGATTACAGCGTTTCTGATAAAATACAATACGGAGGCAACGACAATATCGGCGATCCCATCGATGACAATTCTATTCTTTTTCCTATTACAGAGAAGTTCGCTAAAAGCTCATCATCCTCGTTATTCTAGAGCAGCTGCATCAAAGAGTTCTCGATGTACAAGTCGTGTAATTAATATAATCTTTTATTTTATTGTGTCCCGCGGCACTCCAAAAAATCACCGCGTTTATGTTACAGGATTATGTACAGACAAACGCGCGCGCATTTTTGTTTCTATGTAGGGACGTGGAACGATTCTTTTTTTTTGTTTGTTTGTCGTATGGCTTCTCCGGGGTATAATCGATTTTTCTTGTATGTGACGATAAAAAACAGGACGTATAGAAAATCGCTTATACAAAGAAACTCGTGGAATTGACGGTTAAAACTCTTGCTTACTTTTGAAGCTGTAATATACGATATAATCGGTAATAAAATTATTTGATATATATCAATGTTGTTTTTTTTTAATGAATTTCCATTTTTTTTCCTGTTTAGTCGAGATTTTTGCAAATTGGCATTCGATATTTATAAGCAAGGTTTTATTTACTTCGCGTGTAAGCGATGTACATACATATAGGCAATTCTCCTGAAAGACGTACATTTAAAGCAATATTTTTGTAAACACCCTGGCATTTTCAAATGAATAATTTTTATAATAATGTTAAGTAAATATACAAATATTGCGTTCTTACTTAATATTATTATAAAAATTATTCATTTGAAAATGCCAGGGTGTTTACAAATATTTCGTTAAATGTACGCTGTTCTGGAGCATCACCCATATACTTAAAATAAATGAATATATTAATCGTGAGTGTGTTTAAGACTCATTGACTGCGTGTATACGTATGTATAACCATTAAATAAAATTAATGTTGAAATGCTTCTTCATGTTTCATTATGTATTACATATCGACGATAAAATTTGTGATTACTTTTTGTATATAAATTGCGGTATTCAAGTATTATCCGCAAAAACAGTCGCTTGAAATAAAAAAAGGCTTTGGAACCGAAAATCTGCGAATCAGAGTATATAGAAATTCGTATCAACTTGACTCTCTCTCTCTACGATCGTTATAAAATTTTGTTGAATTTTTTCATCTTAAAAAATTTCTGCACTTAAAAGAGTCGATCTACACATGCTTTCCTCTACATGACTTTTGTTTATTAATTCTGTCAGACTTTTGTATGGACGTCGCTAAAATAATTTGTGAGGAAACTAAAGTACTCTTATGCTATTACAGTTCGAATCATTCGCATACGAGAAACAAAACCAATAAGCTTGTCTCGACAGTGTATTTCTTCGTATATATTCGTAACTTTTGAGATCACAAAGAAATTCCTGTTTCAGCCCACAGCCACGCCGAGTTTGTCCGGGAGTTGAGCGCACGTTAAGCAACTATCACTCGTTTAAAAAATACGATCAAACCCCTCGTAAAAACACTGTGTTTTGCTTAAGTCATTCACGTATTCTTTCATAAAACGGACTTTCATCTTTTTTTTTTTATTTCGCGGGTAAACGAGTCTTTGCACTCGCTGTAGTTTTTTGTTTCGATTCAGAAGGGGTTCGCCTCGAGTCTTTAAACCACAATGTGTATCGTCACAGTATTTTGTTCAAATTGTGTATAATATTCTCTTCGTAATACAAAAATAGTGTGTGTCGCGTACCAAGTCAGAGATAAGGAAGCAAATCCATGCAGAAACTATATATCGGTAAAAGTTCAGTACCAACGTCAATGAGCAAATCGGTGAATATGCATTACTCTTTAGCTGACGCGAGTTTTGTACTTCAAATTGAATTTGTGAAGAAAAATATTTTTCTCATTGCTCTAGAGTGCCTCTGTCGCATACGCTTATCAAACACATTTCATCGCAATGTTTCTCAAATCATCGAATGTAATTCTCATTGTAACTACCTATTGTTCATCTCTCTACTATATGACAGTCACATAGGCTGTGGCTCGCGTAGTTGAATTGATTATTTGGTTTCTATATCAGCTCTTTAAAAATCGAGCAATTATTCGATATTTTGATGCTGCGTTAGAGTAGCTACGCTGGTTTTCGTGGTGTACAAGGTGTCAGTACAGACACTAATCAATACTTCGTATACATTTGAAAAGAATTGGCCGAAACGGCAAAGATAAATCAATGCTGCATTTAAAGTATTTAGAAGTATCGATTTTCAGTGTTTGTTTTGATGTATGTACAGAGTCAGTATTGGTGGGTGAAAAAATGCTGTTATCGTTTGTTTCGATTCTGCGTTTTCAAAACTACCTAATGTACAATTTTTCCCAAATTTTCCATGTACAGAGTATACAGTGCCATTGGACTTAGGAAGAATATCCTTGATTATTTTGTTTAATTTCTCTTCTAAATTCGTCGAACAACCAGTAACTCGCGTCATCGCTCGAGAATTGGAAGACTATATATTAAGTACGCTAGTCTAATATGTAGAAATTATTCTAACATACATTTTTGTTTTCGAGACGATCGTTATACAATCAACTTGCAGTTATGCTGATTAACGAAACCGAATCGTAACACTGACAAATGCGATGCACAATACTAGGTATACTGCAATTAATTGTTGTTCTCATTGGAAATAAGAAATGAAACAGTTTACCGGAATGGAAACGCGAAACAAAGTGTGCGAAGCGTCAGTATTATCGTATAATAGTCGATGATTAATCGCTCGAGCTCAACGCGTAAGTTTTTGACGCTCGACCCCAAGCATACATGTAGTAGGTCATGGACCGATTCTGATGATACCTCAGACCTCAATCCTTACTTACATTTATTTATATTATATACATACACATAATAGACAACGATTTTTTCCTAAGAGTTCTTTTTGCCGCTTTTCGACGGCTTTGTTATGCTCGTACACAAGTACATTATACACTGGTTTTATTTTTTCTAAACCCTAAGAAAATGGACAGGCGAGATCCAGACGCAAGTTTTGCTTTACTTTTTTTTTCTTAATAATTAATTCTTGATACACGATGATAAGGAATCATCTAGATAAAATTTATTAATAACTTTCTGAGCGGGATCGGGGATGTTTATACTTTGCTCATTTAAAACGTTAACAAAACAATTAGAAAGTTACAAAAAAGTATCGAATTTGGCAGTTTGAAAGGCTAAAAAATTGATTTTAGGAATTGTTTTAAAATTTGTAACAATGAAAAATTATTTCAAAAAGATTTTCTCTGACGGCCCTGTAAATGTTGGGACATCGACAGATTTATACTTTGGAAAATTTGTTCGTAGATAATGGCTCAATCGGATTTTCATATAGGTGCGTTTTCATTATATTTATACTTTTTATTTTTTAATTCATAGATATGCGAGGGATATATACTATGTGCATTATAATTTTCAATTGTCGCGAATCGTAATTAGCCAAAATTTCTTACGTTGTCGTAATTTCTTTAAACAAAAAAAAAGACGAAAAAAAATTGGATTAGTACCAAAAAAAACTTTGCAATGCGCTTCTCTTCATCAGATATGTAAATCATTTAATCCACTACAAAAACACTGCTTTTTTATTTCACAATTATGATTGCTGCACGAAATACTTCGTTATTTTGTTTATAAAAGGCGTCGACCCGCAAATGCTTACGAAAAAGTATATATATATGCGTATAGATTAATCGTCGAAATTGTATTTTTTCAGGAAGCATCGGACAGTATACATGCTTTTTATATATATATATATATATATATATATGCGAGTCGAAGTTATTATCGTGAGTGCGCAAATAATGAAGGTTAAAATGTTATTAGCGCATCATTGACTATTGTAGATTTTTATGGCGATTTGCCGAAGAGGGAGATCACACTGTCCACTGTGATTTATATATAAGTTGTCATTATTATACTTGTTTATAGGTTGCGATTTTCTGAATACCGGCAGCTCTCGTTACTTCCAAATAATTTTATTCTTGCTATGTTTTTGTCGTTTCAGAGGATCTAGTAGCTTGTGACTTTGATTTTGATCGAAATGTATTATTATTCCGGTGAAATTTTCGTTTACTGTTATTTTATTAATCAACCAAATTATGTGGTTACCTTACAAAGATACATATATATATACAATCGTTGAAAGATATTTGCTTTTCCGAGAGGTGAAGATAGTTCATAGCGTTAGTGTGTCACACTTTGCAACTTGAAATTATGGAGAGCTTCTGTTCATTTTTGAAAATACATTTCTCACCTTTTTTTTCTAAATATACTTTGGATTTTTATTATAAATTCTTTAAAAATTCTTTTAAGTATATCTAAAATAAGTTTCAACAGAATATTGTAAAGATCTTAGTGCAATATTGAACATATTTTGCACTACATTAAATTAAAAATTAAGACTTTAAATGCAATCATAAAAAAATTAACACTAATCATCACAACTTCCCCTCAAACAAAAAAAAAATACTAATTCTTGAGGTACTCACGTTCCTCTCTGCCGAGTGTCACATCATAAATCTCATACTACAAGGTCCTCTCAAAAAAGTAACATATCCTTTATATTCCGACCCGTTTCACATCGAACTCACTCACCCTACAAGATACACCATCGATCGATCCTCAATGGAAAAATCCCATCGCTATAAGACAATCGTAATTGTATTCTAAAACGCAAAAAAAAATGTTTCACCGGCTCTTACACGTCTCATCCTTTCGTTTTACAAGAGTCCACGTAAGAACTACAATACAGCAATTGTGCCTCTGTACCTCGCCGCGCATCAAAAGTTCGCGCAGCTGCGAATCGAGCCTCGCGAAAGTGCTTTATTTATATTTTTTATTCCAGGTACTAAGTAACGTTTTTTTTTCTATTTTCTTTTTTTTTCTATCATCATTGTACCTCTCGTCCCCGTTATTCTCTTCGGGTCTCTCGTCAATCGCGAGACATCTGGAGCTTTCGGATCCTGCGTACATAATTTCTTGGTGCTTGATCATATATCGTGAGTTGTGTCTGGTTGTGTGTGTGTGTGTGTGTGTGTTTGTTGAGGTCTTTGACGATCAGCCGTCTTTCTCAGTCAACGATTCATAGTTGATCGGCGGCGGGGCGGTTGCAGCGATATATCCCTTACGGATCGCGCTTCTCGTTCTCCGCGACAGCGATCGTTCTTGGCCATTAAAATATGTCCTCGACCTCGCCGTAATTGCGATCCCAGTATCCGCCTTGGTAGATCCAGTCTTCGAGGCCTGTGTTGCTGTTCACACCTTTCAGGAACCACCTGTCATTGTATTTTTCATTAATTCAAACGCCTAGCTTCACTACTAGCTTCATCGAGATAATATCGACGAGAATGTCGAATAATATTTTGTGCACTTTTTCTTTACCTAGGAATCCAGTCGGAAGCATTTTTCTTGTGCTTCCTCATTTTGCGATTGTCCCTCTGTTTCTCTTCTAATCTAGTTTTCTCGGCGGCGGCTCCATCTTGATCGCCGCTTTCTAGTTTCCGAATGTCGGGCCTCAGTCGAGAATCCGTCGGACACATATTTTCACTAACACTTGGCTCCATCTCGTTCAGTCCCATTGCAAATGTAGTAAATTGATAATACTGTGAATTAACAAATGAGCGTTCAATCAAATCGGATGGACAAGTTCGGGAAACGAAAAACGAACTTCACTTATACAATCGTTTTATTCATATTGTTATTTTAACTTGACATCGTTGTACGAAACCCTATATTTATATTTTCTATTTATCTCACTTTGAGCTACATGACAAAGTTAAACAATGCGTTTACAGCTTTGGTCAGCAGATACATGAACTCCGAAAGTAGTAAACATTTGTTGTGTCCCCCTAGTTTAATTGAAATGTAAAGTTCAAAAGTACCACAGCTTCTATGGGTCGTCCCAGTAAAATGATTGAAGTACCATCCGATATTGAAACAAATTATGACTTTTTTTATTTTATATTTCGACAGTTTATATAACGAATTCGAATTCGTGTGATGTTAAAATTGTATTCTGTATCCGCAACTTTTAAAATAATGTTTTAGTGAAAAAAGAAAAAAAAACACTTGCTTAATGTTTAGCTGGTAAGTGGAAAACCCGAATAAACAAAGCAATAGTCGGACATCCCAAAATATTTATAGCTACTCTAAACAGCGAGAAAAGCTACTTACGTCGGCGCTATTGGATGGTCTAGGGGTGCTCTCCCAGAGTATCGTGGAGCCAGGAATCTCGTCGATGGTGAAGCCCTCGGTGTCGGGATCATTCCCCGGCTCGTCTATCGCGTCCTGGTGCGACGGCTTGAACGCACCAACCTTGAGACTGTGCAGCTTCGCCAGGACCTTCTTGTGGCCGGGACTGTTCTGCGGACTCTTGGCCTCGCGCTTTATCCTCTCGATCGCCTCCTCGTAGAGGGTAGCCTCGCACGTCCTCAGTCGTTCCGTCCACTTGCCGTACAGGTACGACAATCTTTTGCGACTGCAATTCAACATCCGAGTTGTTGTAAATTTTCTTCGTTATTAACGGCCGCATATATTCGGAACGATCGATATTGAACAAAAGTACAAACTTTATTATGATGCCTTTTTTCAGGCCTCTTTTACGTCGCATAAATATTCATCGTCGCCGACATAATTAGGTTTCTATAAAAACCACCGAGGTATTAAGGCTTCCTCGCGCGTCCCCCTTTGAATTTATTTCAATCGAAGCGATAAATCATTCGTCGTTTAAAAGAAAAAAATAACATTAAACTGATTTAACAGAAATAGCCTAGGATTGCCGCTGGAGCCATAAAGTTTGAATGTAGAGATATACGCGTGTAATCGACATTTATTGATTATAAATATTCAGTTGACCAGAGCGTAATGGTATCGCGGAGTGCTTGTACGTGCCCGTTTAGGATGGCCTCTCGACAGTATAAATCAGAATTGTAAAGCTCGTCACAGTTTGTTACGACGTCTGCCTGAAATTTTCACGACGGTATATACCGACGGCTAGCATTTGATGCGATATAAATCACTCCACGAATCGAAGGCTAGTACCAAAGATTTCCTTATAAGGTTCGAGCCTTTTCGTAAATCATCTTACTTCACGTATATGCAATGCTTAATTTTGATATATGTTTCGTGTAAAAAATTGATCTATAATTTCAATTGTTTTCAGAGATCGAGCTAAAGAAGCGATCGACGTCCATCGTCAAACATTCGCGCAACAGGAAAAAGAAGAAGCGATCAGCCGGCATCCCTGAAATTAATATAAATTGAGCCAAAGCGAGAAAAGTACTACTCACTCCTGATCGACGATGAAGCCCTCGACCCTGTGCAGATCCTTGTTGTTCCATCCGGCGCTCTTGAAGGACAGTTCCGCCTTGAGATTGGCACCGCCGTGCTGCTTGATCTCGAGCACGCCCAGCTGCTCCATCCAGATCTGGCCGACGAGGACGTTGTGGAGGATGCAGTTGACGTTCTGCCAAGTGTACGCCTCCTTCCATCTTTAATCATGCGAGGAGAGCCACACTCGTCAGACAATGAACCGATAATTATAGAGAGCGAGACCGAACTTTGCCATCGGTTGTTTTGCCTTTTCTCTCCCCTTCCCTTCCGCCGACGCCACACTCAGAGTTTCTCAACTATCGTCTTCTTTTTCTTTTTCTTTTTCTTTTTGTTGCTTTACTTTTTGAGCTCGGGGCTAGAGAGGTTCGTTGAAACTTTCTATACGGCGCTCTTTTAATTTTCTTCGCGTCTAATTAAGAATGGCTGCGAGTTCTTTCTGACCCCGTCGTTACCCGATTTACTCGCGGGTTTTAAAAGCTGCATTCTCGCACTGTAACTTGACACTTTCAGTTTAATATTGCGATAGGACGCGCGGAAATCGTCGTTATAGCTATTAATTTTTCTTTATTATTATTTGGCGATATCTCGCTTTATTTTAATAACCGACGAGGACTCGAGTTAGTTTCGGATATTATTTCCAGCTGTTTCTGGGATTTTGGTTATCCTTTTTAAATTGAATAAAATGAATTACTAACTGCAACGGAATAATTTGTCCTCTTAAGCTCATTAAAATCATCGCAACGCCATAAAAAAGATTAGGAATTAGTTCCTACAACAAGCGGCGGTAAGTATAGAATTTAAACTTAAACTCCCTGCATCGCGTGATTAAAACAAAAAAGAGAAACAAAAAAGTTAGCCCCATTGAAAAATACGAATGCCGCGCAGCTGACTCCACGTGAAAATCCGATAATCCCACCCGCGCTTTGCGTCACAATAACATTTGCGAAGAATGGGGAAAACGCACGCGCGCGCGGCTAATAGGATATTGAGAGAGGGAGAGAGAGAGAAAGATCAAAGTTTCATAGACGGAAAAAGGCCGTGCGCGAGGCGTCGGCGTCGGCGTGAGTGGCGTCAGAATTTGCGGCCCCACCAGTCTTCGGAAATCGTTACTTACTTTGGCAGCTCGACCGTGACCATCCCCTTAGGATGAACCTCTATCGACTTGCCCCAGAACTTGAGCTTGGGGTGTATGCTGCCATGGAAGACAAAGTCCTCGCTGTCGGCGTGGAAGGCAGAGACCGGCGGGTGATGCGACACTTGCTCGCATATTATGCTGTGGATTACAGGAGGAACGGTTTCGTATAAATACAAGGCTTTCTTTTTCTTTTATAATATAATCGTAATGGCGCGTGACTCGTTGACGTAATTAAACTACCGATACGATGTCTCGTGTAATTGAATTATGTATTTCCATCTATGTGAATGTAAATGCTATTAAAACTAGCGGTTTGCAAAAATCATTTTTAAAATCTAATAAAAAATATACGAGCGCATTGGTATTACGCGAAATATTGAAATAAACTGCAACAGACTTTTGTCCGGCAAAGTAAGTATACAGTTAATAACATAAAAATATCTTACCGAAAGTCGTCACGCTGCAGTTCATAGGTCTCGCCGAGTAAGGGATTGAAGGGTTTGCCAAGACGCTCCCAATTAGAGGCCAAAGCGCTTACTGCGAACGCCGAGACGTACTGCAGAAACGTGTCTCAATTTAGCTCCACATACATTATTCTTTGCTTTATGAGAAATTCTTTGTTTTGCCGAAGGTCGCGCTTATAGCGATGTGCAAATTCACGTACCAGAATAATTTACATCGTTTCGTTAATGCTATCGGATATTGCTCAAAATAATAATATACATAAACATTATAAAACAAATAAAATATATTATTTTCTGAAAAAGATTAAAAATAACGAGATGAAAATGAAACCCACCGACTGCCGGTGTATAGGTAAATAAATAAAAAAAAGAGAACTAGTGTGATAACTGATTCCTTTTCATCACAACTAACGAAGTATATAATAACAATTGCCTGTCGTTTCCCTAATAATTCTAGCGCATGGGTATAAGGTTATTATCCAATCATTATGCAAATCATCCGTAACGAGAAGAAAAATGCAGCCCAGAATGATAACCAATTATGTTTATCTCTTTGAGCCCATCCTACGTGTTAGATAATTTTTTTATCATACACCCTTTTATGAAGCTCTCCATATTCGATTCGTCATTTCAAAGATTCTTTATATTTTAGTTTAGGATTTAAAAGCACCCATCCCGACACCAAAAATTGATCGATTCACCGGTAAGTTTTGTGCAAATAAACTTTCTACCGTGATCTCCATATTAGTTTGTCTAGGTACTTGAATTTCCAACATAAACAGAGCGCATTAAAGTCATTGAATAACATTGAAATTAAAATGAAAAGTTTGAGAGCACAATTTTTGACAACGCGATAGCAAAACAATTTCCGATTAATAACACACCAAACCAATCATCGTAAGGTTCAATTTAAAGGAAAAAGAAAAAAGTAAAAGCAGCACCATTCCGCGTAACATTCATCTCGGCTATAGGAAATTCAGTCCGATAAGGACAGGTCGCGTAGGAAACAAAAAAGAGATATTAAAAGCTGCAGCACGGAAGACTAAGGCGTTAAAGGAAAACAGTGCATGTAGGTAGGCTGCACAGCGTAGGGCAATAAATAAAAAGAAGCCTCGAGGTATACAGCGCGCGGTTGGCGCACTTCCGCAGCCGCGAGGAAATCTTATCGGGGCGACGGCGACGGTTTCCCGCGGCGTGCATAAAAGCCTCACCTTCCAGCACCGAGACCCACCACCACCTATCGCTATACGACACACATTTATCCCTTATCGCGCCCCACTATATACCGATATACACTCGACGCTTCTATAATACCGAGCCGAGCTCTTCTTGATTATATCTCCGCGTGTGCGTCGACGTTACTCGTCGCGGAATCTTTTTCTTTTTCTTTTTCTTTTTATATATACAAATTTAATTCTACGGCGGCGTGGGGAGAGATCTAATTTTGAAATAAAAGCTCTCGCGCGAGGAAGATGTGCAAGTGCCTTATTGCGAGTGAAGCGAAGAGTGATTTTGTATGAAATTAGGTCTGGAAGGCTTTCGCTAGCGGTTTTCGAATCGCGAATGTAAATTATTTTTATGAATAAATGTATATGCTCGAAGCTGGGAGTGTCGATTGAAATAAGCTGGAGCTTTATTGCTATAGTCGCCGTGTAGGAATGCCAGAGCGATCAATTTACCAATAAATTTCAGTTTACCTATACACAAATAAGAATTATTTGAAAGTTTTATACGTGAAGAGTATGTTTAACCGAAATCTTAATGTTTTTGAAACAATTATCGAACTAAATTTTTAAAATTTGCCACACGAATTTGTTTAATAAATCCTATAATAATTATTTTAAAATATTAAAAGGAAACAAATGAAATTACATAAAAAGTCAATAAACACGAGGATTACCATCTCATATTTGACGTGCTATGCAGGACCGCGAATGGTTTATTAAATTATAACGATTACTTAGGTCGCAAGTATATAAACATATTTGCTCGGTTAACTGCGGTAATTCAAGAGCTTAAGGATATAAAGCCATATTTGGTTACGTGATATAATTAACAAGGCTGTTGTTTTGAGGTGATGTCAAAATTACCTTATCAGAGCCGTGTTTATTGGTCGCAGTCTTCCGTGATATTACTTTATGCATGAGAAGCGCACTTGATAAGACGAAATCTTTTAGCTGTTGAATGGATTCTCGAACAATTTAAGGAGCGCATGGAACGAGTTGATTTTACTAACGACTGAATTTCTAGTAAGATTCAGATGGTAAAGTTGTTAAGCGATGCGCTAAATTATTTATGAGGAAGCAATAGGGTATTGATAATTTAGAAAGAGCTTAAAAATGAACGCGAGTGCCTCTCTAAGGCTTCTTACCGCGAATTTGACGAATCGTTGTAAAATTTTTCAAAATGTGCAATGTAGCACATTTATGTATGAAAAATTCTCGTATATAGAAAAAAAAAAAGAAAATTTCCTATAAAAATGAGTTAAGCAACAAACAGATACAGCGGCAAGAGTATAGGTTAAATACACTAAAAAGATTTCGTCGGTTCCTAACCTGCAATCGCGCAAGTGGACTCGACTCCTGGGATGCCTGCTTCAGCAGTTTGGCGTACTCCATGTACTCGGCGACGCGCTGTAGGAATGAGAGTGGCTCGTTGAAAATGACCGGCATCGTGATCTTGCTCAGGTCCTTGCCCAACGACAGTACCGAGCAGAGATTCACCTCCGAGTGTCCAGGTGCTGGCAACGACGTTCTAAGAAAAGTAATCCAGTCAATTTTACCGTTTCGCATGCGATCGGCTACGTTATTTCTTTAGAATTTTCAGAAGGAAAAAGCGATGCAACAGTAACTTTAAGAAGGGTTTCGTAAAGAAAATTTATAATTTTTCAGCTTTAGGGCGTTGTAATTATTGGTTTCCAATTCGTGGTTAATATATTCCAATATATACAGAGACTTTTTTAATTACAATTCTGCATAGTATACTTTCTAGATACTTTAAAACTATTATGAATATTAAATAACAAATTAGAAATAACCTTTGATTTTCGAGTTTCTAAATTTTATTAAAAAATCCTCCTTAATTTTGAATTGAATTTTTTTTTAAAAGGTTGCAAAGAAATCGACGTGTGGAACCATCTTTTTGCATAAACCACGAGTAAGAGTTTCTTTGATAAAGAGTAAGTTTTCTAAGTAAATTTAAAAAGTTTAATGGTTTTTAATGAATCATCGCTAACTTTATATTTGAAATAGATTTTTTTATCGCAGTGATAACTTTTCAATATTTTATTCATTTTTACATAACAACTCCCATTCGATTTGTATCAAAATTTAGGAACCACACGTTTGCAGTAAAACTTTTAAGGTATCATTTTCCATAAGAATAATTTGCTGTACAATCATACGTAAGTAAAATAAGAATGCTATATGAATCAGCTGACGATTCGAAACTGGTTTATATTTTTTTTAAATTTCTTTGTTTTCGGATAATTATCAATTCTATAATAAGAAATAAATAATTTTGAAATATAAAAAAGTCAACCTATATGATTCCATATTCATTATAACATGCAATTAAAAATTCACGAGAAAGCGATAATATAAAATTATAACAGACTTTGCTTGAGCCAATTAAGGGAATTGCATCACTTGGAATAAACCAATTTTAAACATTTTTCTACTAAAATAAATGCTGTGAATAGTAAGGATTTGAAACAGATAAAAATTGACCCAGTTCATTATTTTAATAATATTTCGTCCAAGTAACGTAAACATTCACCTTAAACTCCATAAAAAAGTTAGAGATAAAAATCGATTTCAACAAAGTTCAAGGTAACGCTATTCCCATGGCTACAATTTTCTGAAGATTTTATTAAATAATATGATAATTTAATAAAAGTTCAGTTTTCAAGCTGCAATGGTTTTCCAAGCGGTGCTCATAAAAATCAAATTTAGTGCAACCAATTTCTTTTCAACAGCTCAGAACAACATTTCAGTGTAATAAATAAAAAAAAAAAAAAAAGAAGCAGCGGTAGAGAAGATACATTGTAGAAATATTTTTCCCACATATTCGCTTTTCTAGGCTATGAAAACACTATTTGCCCACACGTGTATCGATTATAAACTTGACGAGTTTTCGGACTCTATATCTTAGCCGAACTCCTCTCGGTGCACTTTTTTATTTAAATCCACTATAGCGATGAATACCTGCGAGGCTTCAAACTGATCCTATAAAAAGTAGCACGCAAATTCTTTTTAACATCTACGAAATCCATTGTAACAAATTGTTTTGATATAATACCTAGAGGTAAAAGTATGCACAAAACTTATAAATATTTCTGTTAAATTCCTCTTATAACCATTTGATATATAACGTATAATATAAAACTGTATTTAATAAAAGTTAAAAAATAAGCTTTTTTAAACCAAAGTTATTATCCCGTTTTTTTAAATTGCATGCTGTAAAACGCAGAACTAGTTTTTTTTCTAATATTATTTCATCATATGCAAATTTAACTCATACCGATCATTATACAAACATTTCTAAAATATGACTCAATTGTTAAGTAACTTCAAAAAGCTACCCAGTAATTTATGTACTCCCACTGTAAATTACTGTCCATTATTTCGTTTTAAAGCTACTGAAACTGTTGTCTATAATTTGAAAATTGAAATGAAAGCGAAGAGGCTGGCTATCATTATTTAAAATCAATCATAGGGATATTATTGTAGACGCAAAATATGGCCGCGTAGATTTTAACTAGATTTATAATTTAAATTGAAAAAATGTACCTATAAGTTATTAATGAAATGAATCTTTTCCGCGAGTTTTTGAATTAAAAGTTTATTCGATAAACTCGTTAAATTTTACATTTATCCAAGATTTAAAATTTTCTTTAACGACGTAAAGCGCCTTGCTTTTAGAGTAAACTTTGTCGAAGAGAAAATGTCAAAGCTGGTTACGCTCCCTTTTGAATGACAAGTGAATATAAATAGTGTGTACAACTTCCTTCAAAGCATCTTATAGCGATCGACGTTATAACAAAAAAAAATATAGCACCAGTCAGTGCGTCGAGTTCTAAATTTAATAAATTCAAAATCTTTCATTTTGCGCAGAAAACGTCATTATTCAATATTTCACTTTGACATATAAATATAATTAATTCCTAAAATATCGTGCTTTACTATTAAAATTATTATTAATTTTCAAACTCCACGGACGGCACGATTAACGCTGCTTAATCAAGTCCCGAGATAAGTCACAAACGGTAATTTCCCTTTTCACCGGGTCCACTGACGATGAAGAACGGAAGATGGGAAAATAGTATGCCATTAATTATTGATTCGGGAAACGAAGTAAACATCCTTACGCTCAAAGGATTCACTGAGTTCGCTTATACGTGTTAATGAATTATTGATCACTTCGAGAATCCGTGCTCGAGAGTGCAAAGTTTTCTCGTCGCACGTTTATCACTATAAAGAGCCTTTGATTTCGTGAATAAGCTGATAAAACGTTATTTATATTAAATATTAATGCCATTTACCAACTATAATTATATGGAGTAAAAATAAAGATATAACGAATCCGACATTTAAATCATCGGTCTATTTATACTACATTCAAAATTCTGTATATTATACAAAAATATATTACACGTATTCTATTTTAAGAGAATATAAATATATCCCTGAAAAGTGTCAAAATGAAGGAACATCGCTAGAAAAAGCGTGCGATACCAAGAAGTTTATTAAAACGCTCGAGCTTAGAGCTATCGACACTTTTTGCATCATTCTTCAGCTATCAGAAAGCGGTTGACACACAGCAGGTCACAAAATTGAAACTACTCGCAGTAACGTACCTTATACATGTATATATATATATACATCGGCTTCGAATCGATACCGTCGCCGAATGGTACAAAAAGAGTAAAGAGCCGCAAAACGAAACGTTTCGCTCGGAAAAAGAAGAAAAAATCTTCAAAACAAAAAACCTGCTTTCAACTGCAGCGAGTCCTTTTCTCTTTGCGCCGCGTAACCATCGAATGCTTGTTCGCAGCGAACTATCGTTTAATATCGCAAGTATATTTAACGCCCGCCGCAATGAGAATGGAAATCCGATCAATCAGAGCGGAAATTTCTATCTCGAAGTCGATGTCGGACTATGGGTTTCACTGTAATGCCGCTGTTATGGAACATTACTGTTTAGACACCTCGGATAATTAAAATTCAGCTGATTAATTAGTGGGTGAATAGTTAGTTCGAAGGAATGAGAGCAGCTAATGCGTTTAGCCTTGGCCACAGGATAATTTAATCGTTATTTGGTTAGAAATATGAATCTTTCTTTTTAAACACAATGCGATATAAACGAGTTGATCGTTATGCAGTCGAATCTTCATAGTGATTATCATCGAATTTTAATTAAAATAGACAATGTCTATATAATTTATTCACTTCTGATAAAATGAACGCTGTATAAATTCATAATTTACTCCCTTTAATTCAAAGTTCAGCTTTACCTTTGTCTCGGTACCTCTTACTTAACAATTGAATCATGTATAAAGAATTTTAAAATTTGATCAAATCAAACATTGAATTTACGTGCAAAATTGATTTAAAAATGTTCACAGCATATTAAAAAATATCACTAGATGAACTATTTTCTTAATTATGCAGCTCTATGTAGTAAATTAAAAGCAAAAAATAAATGTCTTCAAAAAAGAAAAAACAAACCTTTAACGTGTGTCGACCAATAAAATCATATTTTTCTTCGACAAAATAAATCTTCCATCGAGCAACAATTTTTCTGTCAAAAGAAACCACTAAAACAAAACTCAATAGTAACAACAACATTTTTTTATTAACGAAAGCATCTAAACCCACTACAGGATTACTTTACTCTAAAAAAAAAAAGAATGAAGTTTGTATTATGTATGTAATAAAATTTCACAATTGAATACACCTTATATTTGCATTTGTGTAAACAGTGGCAGTTATTTATAATTATCCTCATGAATTATGCAAATTAAGCTGTAAAAGATTCATTTTATCATGGTACTACTTTATGCCTGATGTTATGCCATTTCCCGAATGCACGAGCCTTTCCAATAAAATCAATTGTGCATTACTAGATCCTTTAACAGATTTATAATACCTGTTTCATAAAATGAGAAAAGATTATTTAGCTTCATTCGATAAATAATGTTTCGCATCCAATGAATGAAATAACACAACACTCTTATCTTGAAAGAAGGAATTCATGAGAGCCATTGCATGAGTTTTTAAATTCACTTTAAACTCGGCAAAAGATATTTAATTCAAAAGCCCTCGTACTCAAATGGCTTGGAATACTTTAGTGATAAAAACTGAATTAAAATATTTTAATATTAAAAAAGTGTATCTAGGTTTACGGATTCTGGCAAGGTAAACTATTTCGTAGCCCATTGATACAGAAATGTTGTGAACGCATGTGTATATTATATTCTTTATCATCTGCATTATCAAAATCACTATCTTTCTAGTATAGAAGAAATATGGATGGTACCATACTTGAGTGTAAAGGTTATTATCAAAAAGAAAAACATTTGATCATATCAGAAGTGTAGCTTTTCATTCGATACAATTTAATTTCAACCAGTCTCAAGTGAATATGTCTATTCTACAGAAGCAAAAGCAAAGCAACAGTATGTGCTACTTCTAATAATAGCTGCACGCATTATAATCACGACACGAATGATGCGTATAGCAATGGGATTTTATAAGGATTATCGAAAAGTCGAATGCAACAATCCATAAGCAACGATTCCCTCCCCTCCAATTCAATTCTTTCGAAGCTCAGGGATATGGGTTCGCGCGTTATGGGACGCTGTTCACGTTTACGATATGGGATGTTCGTTAGAGGTGCGGGGCATTAAACCGCGCGAAAACAAAAAGCATAAAAACTGGATATTAGCTGTTAAATTCGATTATATTGCCGTGACGATAAGGTTTCTGATTTAATGTTCACCTGTTAAATCTACCTTTTATCGGCATACTCGAGGATACGGAGAACCCATCCAGCGGAACCTTTTCTCAATACTCGCTTAAAATAAACGAGTGGGCCAAATCTTATTAAAGAATCCTTTCAAGCTCATACTGTCGACATACAAAACTACTATTTAGTTTGCTTTCTTTTCTACACTTTTGAATTCTAGCTGTTATATTTCATCTTTCGAGACCACCCCATTAATAAGTTCAAAACCAAATCGCAACGCATCCTCGGCACAAGCTTTGCTCCAGATCCTTTCAATCCTTAACTTTATAACTCGTTAAAGGCGCCAACAGCGATGCGTATACTAATTGAAACTCACGCACCGAGCCCCATCAAACGGTTTTTATACGCTAGTTTTAACTCCCGGCTCACTTTTATACATCCGCGAACGATTCGCGCTCGAGCTTTTAACCTCCCTGATTTTTAACAGCACTTCACATGCCAATCAACTTGCCGAGAAAAGTTTTGCGACCGCCGGCAACTCTCGAAAGCAGCTTGACCATTCGACAACAGAGACACGTTTCTTTTTTTTTAAAAAAAAGACAATACATCAACTGCACTTACGCGGGTTATATTCGATTTCGTCCATTTTCGTAGCACCGACAGTCCAGTAGTCTGTCTTCGAGGCGCAATATCCCGCAGATGCACTACAGCAGGCGGTTCGTCGAATAGTTCAGGCACTTTTGTTAGAAACAGAAGGGAAATCCAGTAAAACCAATTACCTTCATTATTATCTCGCTCGACTGAACGAATCACTCGCAATCTATACCCAGTCTGACGGTTTCATCCGCTGACCGACATCGCTTGCTTCATTTCTATACGTAAAAAGAATTTGCTGCACTGAATAATAGTGAAACACATCCAAGATTTATATGCGGTTAATGATGTTTACACTGAGAGTAGGATGCACAGTTACAAAATTATTATTGATGAATAGGTTGCGCGCCTTCAAAATTTTCCGTTCTTAGTTCTAACGAGGTAAATGGAACACTGCTAAAAGATATATATACATAAACTTGTTTCACTAGAATACCTAATAATTTCGGAATGGAAGAAAAATTCGGGCTTTTAACAACGGTCGAGATTCTTTAGGAAAAAAACACTCGCGGATATGATCGTTCAATCCTCCAGAGTATTAAATTCAATACGGCATTGGGTAAAGTTTCGTGCACAAAAGCCATCGAACAGCGGCGAAAAAACACGAATTCCGCGCGAGCGTACTAATCCATACCGAAAACAACTTTTTACACGCTATAGAATTTCAGCAATCCTCAAAAACAAAAAAAAAAACAAAAGACCAAGAGAGAGATAGAGATTGGAATACACTTTTTAATGGAAATACAGAATCCGCACCGCAACAGTCAGTCACGCGCCACCCGTCAAACCCCATCAGACTTTTCAGGGCCACACTACTAGCCGACACTGCAGTCCCGCGAAAGCGAATCAGCCCGTCGAAGCATCGGCACCGGACTGCCGACTCTTTTTATTCATCGTATTAAATTCTCACACGGACACACGCGCATACACACACACACAAACACAGTAGCGAAAGGAAAGCCTACACTCACGCGCGCGCAGACCCCGCACGTACGGCAACTAGAAGGAGAGAGAGAGAGAGAGAGAGAGCAACTATACACCCCACCCCAGAGAGAGAGAGAGAGAGAGAGTGGATATCGCGCTTTGGAAAATCCGATTTCACGGAGGCGAAGGGAATGTATATATAGTCGGACTACGGGGGAAAGCACAACAATCGACTGGACACACGCACACACACACACACACGTATACACACAATAAGCGAGCAAACTAAACAGAGCGAGGGTGGCGACGAGAGTGAAAGCAACAAAAAAAGTAAGGGTGTGAAGGTGCAGCAGGTGCTACGAGAGAGAGTGCAGCCTAATAACAAATATATACAGAGAGGAGGGAGACTAGAGAGCGAGAGAGAGAGAGAGAGAGAGAGAGAGAGAGAGACGAACCTGTAACGGGTGTCGCTGGCCATCTCACTGGCCATCGTAGGTTGGAGGAGCACAGCAGCGGCGAGTCTATCGAGCGGCGCCGCGACTCTCTCCTCGTCCTCGGAGTGGCCCGCAGTCAACACACAGGAGACGGAAAAGAAGCGTAGGAAGTAGCAGTGTATGAAACCGGCGCACGAGTCCCGAACTTCCTCGTTGTGCACTGGCGGCTTCGAGCTTCCAGCTCAGCTTCGCTCTCCTCGCTTTACTATACTGGCGCTGCCGCCGCCGCCGCCGCCGTCGCCGCAGCCGCTGCGCATCCGGAGTAGGTCCTCGTGAGCTGCTGCTTCTGCTTCTGGTGGTGCTGAGAGCGCAGTCGCCGCCGGGGCTGCTGGGCATGTGTGCAGATATCGTCAGAGACAGAGAGAGAGAGAGAGAGAGAGAGTGGAGGGTTGGCTTGTTTCGGATTTCGAGCTTTCTCGCGTGTTGTCGCCGGGATACGTATAGGGGCTCTTTTTTTTTCCTACGGGCAAGCTCTACTTGAAGGTTTGTTTACAGGGGATGCGGAGTGATTGAGTAACGAGGCCGGACACTTTCGTGGGTGTTTTTTTCTTTCTTTCTTTTTTTTTGTTTTGGATGGGATGCGCGAGTTATGACATGTCGGAGAAAGACAATTAATCTATCGTGGATTTCAACTGTACATTTTATCATTAGTTTAATGGAAACTGGAATGATTCGAATCCGATGTCGTATCTACTTCCGGATGATTCTTTAACAGTGGATTACATATATATATATAAATAGATTTTAATGGGATTTCTCTTCGCTTTCCCATTTACCAGCGGTCAGCGGTCAATTTTTTCGCATCAAATGTTTTTCCCTCGGCGCGATACAAACAATGGCAGTATGCAGCTCGTCCATCTTATTTAACGAGCCGCTTCCGGGATCCCCCTTTGTTGCAGTTGCACCTCGGATAACTTTATTCTTTTGCCCCGGTCTCCACACGATATCTTTGCAATAATGGAAAATTTATAAGTAGAAGAAAGAATAGGCTGCAAAATTTGTTTTCATTCAATGAATAATGGTATCTTGGAGTTGGTATAGTTGGGGAACGAATTTCTGCGGTTATCGGAAAGCAGAAGCGAGTATTTGTTGCGTGGATGCGGTGACATTATTGTATAACCCGTTTGATTGATAGTGAACTAAATTACGGGGATTCGTGGAGAGGAGGGGGCTATATAATACGGCTTCACGGGAAATGATAATAATTGGTTGCGCTACGGAACAGCGGAAAATGATTAGGATAGTTTTGGTCGCAGTAATGAACGTCCATTGATCAACTAATGGATTTAGTTTGATATAGAAAATATTACTTTGCGACTAAGCTACGCGTCATTCATCAACATTAATCGATTAATTTGACAAAATGTATTGATAATCGCTGAAATGAAAAACAATCTTCGTGCAATATATTGGCTGGCGAAAATACACATTACATAAATCTATTGTGAAGCTTGGAACATCTGCGATTGAAGAAAATAAATATAATACCCGTTTTTTTCGAATGAATGGATACAATTCTTAAAATATCCACAAATTAAATAAATGGAGTTCCCAGGATGAATTTAAAATACGGAGATTCTGGAGACACTGGATATTCACCATTACCAGGCATATTTATTTATAAACGTTGTGCTGCTTTGTACGTCGCAGTAGATGATACTCGAAACTTGTCAGACCTAACTGTAATATTCTTCTTTATTTAGAATTGCTTTTTATGCGGGTACATTGAAGTCTAAATACACTTTTTCTAAATGAAGCTTATGTATTAATAACTCCAGAATGAAAATAATTTAATTGAGTAAATAGTCTATAAGTTAATAATTTAAAAAAGTTTTATATATCTTACGTTTATTAGTCGTAAAAAGACTGACGAGATAATTACTAGTTCTTCTACCCGGCATACGAATAAATTCGTTAAAAATCTAAAGTATAATATACCTGTAACGCAATCGTTATACGATAGCAGTAAAGTATTCAATGTATGCAGGAAAATTTATGCTCCATACGTGACACGCTGTATTCCCTTTGCGGGCCTGGAAAATTAACAAATCCTTTGCTCGCATATTTCACGAGCTTGTAACACGAGATAGCTAAAGATTTTCTTCCTACATTATGGGCGGTCGGTATTTTTATCCTCGCAAAAGTATTTTAATGTAACCCGTAAAAATGTCTCCTATCAAAGGACGTGTAACAGTACAGATTGCGATCCCGGTAGATCCAAACTTTGAAAGTAAGTTTAGCGGGCAATTCGATGCTTGTAAAAATTACCTTGTTTAAAAAGTAATAAATACAGATATTGATTTCATATTATAGATTTTATTCTACTTGAATCAAAGCTGGACGGCTTAATACGTAAATTATAGTATATACTTACGCCATAAAAGGGAATGGAAAACACTATCTACGGATACCTATGCGCCGTGAGATACTCTTTCGAAGTTAGTAAAGTTATGGCGGCCAAGTTTTGGTGCTAAAAATGGAACTACAAGCAGCGCATTAAAGTCAGAGCTAAAATTTAACGTCGCTTTCACGACTTGTGAAATTTGAACTCTTCTCGCGTGTCAAGGACAATACGCCACGGAGATGGGTATTTCTCACTTTAAAAGTAAGAGTTTTATATATTCTACACATTTTTATAAAGCATAAAAATTTGAATTTAAAAAGGAAATCCCATCTTACGATGGCTTCAAGGAACGTAACGAAATCGCGCACTGTAAAGTCTTGTAAAAAAAAAATACTCGTTCCCTCTGCCTGAAAGTATATTTTTTATAACTGAAATTGTGTGAAATAACTCTATTTAGGTATATTGTTTAATTTTGTCGAAAGAAAGCTGTTTAAGATAATTGCAGCTCTATAGTACTTAGTCCATCCGACACTAAATTTTTTACACTGCATACCTATTTACGATATTAGAATTGAATAAAGAATAATTTACCGAATACTAAATCTAGATGAAAATATCCAAATATTATCGCACTTATTTATTCGGACAAATTAATTTGTTCCTTACTTTTTAGCGTAACATTATTATTAAAAACAAACAACACGAAATTCAATGCACAAGAAGGAAATAAAAGTAGCCAACTTATCGCTCCAACAACAACGGTGTAACATCCATCAGGATGGAAAGACGAAGAGCGACGACTGCCAGCTCTTAGAATATCCGCGCGCTCCGAACTTTAGCACATTCATCGCCGGCTGCACGGTCAATAATCGAGCATGACTCGGTATAAGTACGTATATAACGCGTTACGTGTGTGCAATTCTCACAAAGAGGAGAGGAGAGAAGTAGCAGCAAAGAGGTGGGAGTGAGCGAGAGAGAGAGAGAGTGACTCACCTTATAAGCTGGGATAAAGAAACGAGTGACTATTGTCTCGAGAAGGAGGGCTGGTCCGTTGGCGTGTGCAGCTGCTACTGCAGCGCTGTATCAGCCGTAGCTGGTATCTCGTGCACCGGCATTATCGCGCGAATTTTGCTCCCCGCGTCCTCCTTGTTGACCTTGAATCTGCACCGACTCCTCCCACGAACTGTTCATCTTACACCTGCCAAGCCAGACCAACATGAACGATTATATAGCGGACGAGTTAATTTTTGCGTTAGCGCTGCCGCGCCGGCTGAGTTTATTGCGTTTATCTTTCGGGATTGATCTGGGACTTTGGGACTTTTTACTTCTCTTTAGATCGGATCTGGCACACGCGATGGGATGATTTGCCTGCTCGGGGGATGTATACGATCGAGTTGGTCGATTGCTTTGAGAATAAATTTCTATCGATGATAAGGTTGTAAGGATGTAAATTCATTTGGGAAGGAGTGAATCACTGTAATTAGGTTATGTCGATGTGTGCAAATTACGTATAGAGAGAATAAAAGATCAGGATTATTTTATAAATAAAGAATAATAGAGATCTTCGAACAAATGAAAGACGAAATTAATTCGTTCCAGCCTTAGCGAGATAATCTATTGGTGAACTGAGAAATGAAAGATTGATGAATCCAGGATTAAATATTGTTGCGTATTGATTTTTCGAGAACAAACACAGGTATTATAAAATTCGATGCAGTTGAAAATCGATAATTTAAAAATATATTTTAAAAAATTGCAAATTTCTTTTGTTTAATGATTAGCAAGATTATTTTTCATCAAAACGTTAGGGTATGATTGGTTATGTCAACTTACAAAATGTTCTCGTCTAACCTTGAAATTACAATTTTCAATCAGGACACGTATACAAATAAAATCAATACATTTATTCCACGATAAAAAAGAAAAATATACCTCAAAAGATAATCATTTGTAAATCAAATCCGATTTGCCGTTCGTATATCAATTGAATAAGTAGTAAACGTATAAATGCAGTCAGACGCAAATCAAGTGCAGCGACGTTTTCTCTAAGCAGTGCATTCAAATGTTATTCTTCAAGGTGCATTCATATATATACAGCGTGTATAAATATCTATATCGATGCATGGTTATGTAAAGCTGTATCCACTTCAAAGATTAAAATTCAACGTTCGTTTCTTAGACTGTCAGTCACGGCCAAATACCATATCCCCGTGATTTTTGATTTTCTTATAGAAAAAGAAATACTCTCTTTTTTACGAAATTGAGATTCGAGAAAATCGTCGTATGGATTTCACGTCTTTATAATATTTATCTAATATTATTTCTTGGTAATTCAGAAACAATTTCTGATTAATCGTTTAAAATAATTGATATTTTTAAATTTTATGACTTAAAATTATTCAACTTTACGGCTGCATCACATAAACTGATATTTTTATGCCTTATTGATTGCAAACAAAAGCGTGGATAAGAACTGATTGTTATACTTTTCACGAAACCCGTATACCTCTTGTCATTCCCAATTTAACGGGTGACTCTTAAACGCAGAACACATGCACATTCACGAACGCCGCTTTGAAATCATGCCAATTAATATAGAAATTAAGGTTCTGTGTCGATATATACAAACATTGCTTATAACCAACGACGTTTCACAACTATGAACTCAAAGCCTCGCAATCCTCCAACTCCGGTATCCCCCCAAAAACGTATCAAACTCAATCCTATAAGTATCTAAGCATCCACACCCATTTGCCGAACGAAAAGAAAGTAGCCATTACATTCATATCGCGAGAAATCCATCGCAGCAGCCGCTTGCAGCCCTCTTTCCTCGGACACCGCGAACAATCTCTCTACAACGCACAACTATATATATATGTGTGTGTGTACGTGTGTGTGTGTGTGTGCGTGTGTGTGGTACACAAAGTCAGAATACAATGAGTATACAAAGAAAAAGTTTGGGAGTGAATCGCGGGTATGTACATATACGAGTTTCTCTCGCGTCGACGATCAGCTGGGGCCGAACTGACGCTTCGCGGAACCCACCCCGACCGAGGCTCCTTCCTTCTTTTCCCCTACTCTCTTTCCACCCCCGCTACGCGCGCCTCTCTCTCTCTCTCTCTCTCTCTCTCTCTGTGTGTATGTGTGAGCGCCTCGTCAATAAATTCGAGCATGGCTGTTGCGCGGAGCGAGAGGGAGGCCGCCGCGTCGGCATTCCAGCGCCAGCCACCAGGACGTGACGGAAGTCTGCCTTTACTTCTAAATACACGATAGCTTGTCTGTGTGTGTGTGTGTGTGTGTGTGTGTGTGTGTGTTGGTGAATGAGGGTAGATGCGAGAAAGTGTGAGTATGCACGCGCCCGATTGACTATCTGTGCGTTTTGAAAGGGAACGTTTTTTTCGAATTCACTGTAGCCGTTTTATAGATTACAAGTTGTTGGAATGGATTTTTTTTTAATGCTGTTTGCACAAATCTGAACGAGCGAACTTTAATATTTAATATGAACTTTTTTTCAAAGTAATAGCTTATACATTTGGACAAAAATCAATTGACAACGAAGAGAGAGAGAGAGAGAGTATTAAGCCGCTCGAATCCACCAGTTCGAAATTCAAAAACTATATAGATTCGCTTAAGATGTGCATATACCGTTCGTATCGATTTCCGGAAAAATATCAATTGGCTCCTCGTCCTAAAAAATACTTGAAACTTCTTGACGGCTTATACACCGTCATTATTAAAAGACGCTTTCGGTCGCTCGGACCCGTGCAGCAGCTGCGTGTGTATATCTAGAAGTCGAGCCTACACACATATATATATGTGTGCGTGTGTGTGTGTGTGTGTATGGATGGCGAGGTGGCGGTTGCGTGCGCAGATATGATAGGCGAGCGCGCGCGCGTGTGTGCAGGGGATGGGAGAATTCCTATATGCTTTGGGTGATTGTTTGTACGGACTGGGGCTCGAGGCCGCGCGTGACCTTCGCGGTTATCAACGCGCGATTGATTATTTCGATTCGAGCGTCTCGTTCCATTGCGGACAGTTGATGGAAGGACTACTTCCCACCAAACCTATATAGTTGCTGGTTAATTAATGAAGAACGATCAGTTGCGGTCGTTGTATGGTAATTATTGATCTATGAAAAATCATGGAAAGATGAGTTTAGGCTGTGAATATCGTTAGATATCGAGGTGATCTAGTTCTCTTTCGATAATTTCGTCTCGCGACGATATTGGACGATTTGAAAATATCTGGGGTTGGAATCGATCGCGGCGCAGCCAACACATTATGCCTGGGTTCTTATACTTTCAATGGCACTAAAGTAGGTATATATGCTTCGAATTACTTGTAGTCGTGTACTTTTAAGTACTTGCACGGCTCATAAACGAACAGAAGGGATTAAGCGTACGGACAATTTTACAACCAAACTGTCGTAAAAACGGTTAAGATCCAGTTTTAGCGACCTCCAGTTTAATTATTTCACTTTCTAACTGTGTCTAAACATAATGTTTCGAGCTCAATTCATAAATATCACATTATTTATATTGAGAGAAGAATTGATTAATATCGAATACTCACCTTAACGTTCTTTTTTCTTTTTTCTTTTCAAATATTCTTGAAGATGAAACTATCAATTGAATTTTTTGAACAGGAATTTCTGTAGATAAAAAAAAACTTTGTCGATGATTCACCTGCTTTAAGGGAAACCTGACACGTTCTCTATGTCCTTCTAAGTTTGTATTGGATGCTCCAATTATTTATTGAAAGGTACAGAATAATAGAACAGAAGGTAGAACAAAAGACCTTTTACAAATATTATTCTTGAACGGATCTGCAGAACTCAAAATTACCTTTTAAATAAATTTCGCGACAAACTGTACGTAAATTATAATTTTTTCCAGCATAGGTACTTAAATCCAAACTAAAAGTTATAAATTAATGAAAATACGAGAATTAGTCGGAAAATGAAGCTAAAAGTGGTTACATAGTATAATAATTGACGACAGCTCGGAAAACAAGAGGCAAAAAAACATCGAGCACGAGTAAGAAATACTATCTCTTTTGGGATAGCAGATATATTCTGATGTATGAATTCAAGAGATTCGGATTGCAGAGCAGTAACGCAGGAAATTTGAATAAAGCAGTGCTGAGATCTCGTAATGCTAATGAAACCATCGTTAACGGTAAAGGATCAAAACGATAAGATAGGATTTCTATATTCCTTTTATTAGCAAAAAATGTCCTAATTTTCCCGATGCCTGACTAAACTGTTTTATAAGTAATCTATTTTCTCCTAATGTTCATGCGCGGACAAATGAAATTATTAATGGAATATGTTCTAGATTTTTCAGGAACAGAAAAATTAAAATTACTGCTTCAATCATACCTATTTGCTGATTTTTCTCAAAAATTTGGGATTTAAACGAAATGTGTTTTAACTTTTCTTTACTATACGTACAACAATAATTTGACTTTTTATATTAAACCGATTATTTCTTTATAAATTTAATACGTTATTTAATGCCGTACTGTATATACTTTATCTTTATTATTTTTCTGGTCAAAAAACCTAAATAATTTTAAATTTCGCACTCTCTATTGTAAACATTTGAACAATGGGTTTAATTAAAGCTTTCATAATGATTTCTCTGTAATGAATGGCGACATTGTGAGAAGAGTATAAGAGCTGCCAAGCAGAAGAAACTTTATTGCTATAGGAATGAATATGTATATATGTACCTATAATTGTTTTATTAATTTTTATATGTATTATTTAAGCTTTATAAGTTTTTAAATAAATAAGATGCAAAATTTTTAATAATAATGTAACACAGTTAAAACAAAAAGCTTCATTTTTACTTTGTTATTATTAGCTATTAGCTTTGCATCGTAGGCTGTAATATTATCTTAGAATTTGCATATTTGGCTTAACTAAACCGAGTTATATAACCAAATCAAATAAAATGCAAACTTTACCTCATTTTCTGGATGTGCACGTAAGAATATTCTCGCGAAATTCGAGTTCCTGAGACTGTTGCGAAGAACAGTATCAGAACCTATCGATGATCAATCTTCACTTATCTAGTTATACTGTTCACTATCTTTACGTTATACTGTTCGAGATGAATTAAAAAAATATATATAGTAACATTCTTTAAAAACTTATTACAACCTATATGCCTTCGTATTAATATTAAAGTTAACTTTTGTAATTTTCATCCCAATACATTCTGATACTCATAAGTAATATCGACATTATTCGTGATGGAAATGTCCAATTTGCAAATGCAAGAAATTATTTAAATTTATTCTTATCATTAGACTTGTAAAGATGAATAAACTCATCACTTTAAATAAAGTAATTATAATCTCCAATTGATTCATAAAGTTATCAAACGTTATATGTTTATAGATAGCGTTATAGGACTGTATTTAATATAATATCATTATAAGCTTGTATTGTTTTAGTATACTAAAGTTCCTATCATCAACTTTCGGTACAAGAAAATAGTCATGAATTTTTGGAAAATTATTTACACTTTCTAATCAAGACACGAAAGCTGCATTTCTCTTTCAACAATACTTTCCTATCTCGGTATCTCTGTATAACAAAGATTTATGGAAAAAGTAATGTGTATAATGCTGCACATCTATACAAGTGACCTATTTCAGTAGTATATATATAGTTCAGATTCACTGGGTGAAAAGAAACTGAAGCTTTTTCGAGTCCCGACCTTATACATTTATAAAAGGTATTTTTATAGAAGAACTACTAACCCATCAAATATATTATTATAATACCACAGCAATGCTAAAATATTGTTTGTGCATGAAGGGGCATAACTATAGTTATTATAAATAGCTATTATAAATATAAAATACTCTCTTTTAATCGGAAATATAATTAAAAAAAATAAAGATTTTAGTTAATTTTGTCTAATTAATTCTATTCCGCATGATTTGGCAGCAATTTTTTATCGATTATTATTGTTTGCTTTGATTTTCACGTATAGGAAAGTATCTTACTTCTCCGAACGCGTCCTGTTAAATATTACAGGATACAATGCTGCTCAATCAACAACTTATCTATAGATACCGCTTCATTATTAAGATGATAAGTATAACTGGATGAGAAAAATCGATCGATTGTGAACTTGACACAATAATTTTTTTCTCTTGAAGGATAATAGGCTGATGACAATCATCTATTCAAGACGCAGTTTAATATAAACGTACTTTATCATCATGCAGCTTTGATTTTATTCGTAGCACTATATATTTCTGCAATATAACGATTAAGAAAGTTTCGAGCTAATAAAAAAGTGCCGCTGGATAAAATTGTCTGTTCGAAACTCGGTGTATCAAATAAGCGCATTATTTGACTTTTGCGCTTCTGGGGGGAAACACAATTTTGTTCAAGAAGTCAGAAGGCATTAGATAGCATAGCGACAGTGTGAAATTTCAGGAATATCCAATAAATTACGCCTCGGCGAACGTTAAATTTATACACCGGCATCATTTTTTATCTCCTCATTGCTTATTGACCTGATTCCAAGCTAAACGAAATGATTGTTTTCCATCAAACAATCGAGAGACTTTACAATTTGCGCGAATCGATAAATCCACAATATACGCGCGCACATAATTAGTGCATTTAAACTTTATTTATGATTTTATACGCACGAATATTGCAATAATTCACTTAATTGTACAAAATTTAAATATGTTCTCCTTTAAAGTATCTTAATATTGTTTGAATTTTTCTATCTTTAATCATTACTTTCCAAATATCATCATGTGAGAAAAATGTTAGCAAAATGTGGACACGCTCTCTGTGTAATAATGTAGGGGCACGTTGCCATGATGTCGGCAAAATGATAGCAACACCGCGGAAAAGCACGCAATGTTATTGGGGTTGCTGTTATTTTATTAGTTTCATCTTCACATCCCGACTTTCGATGCTTCGCCAATCAAGTTTAAAAATCTTTAATTGCTATCTTCTCTTCTCTATACCGATATTACGTTTATCTCATAAATATTCATTGCACGCAGGCAGACTGCAATTTATTCATGCTATATGCGATACGTCCAAAATGTACAATTTTAATCTGTGAGTTCTTTTTTTTTCACATTCAATGCATATCTAAACTTGTCCAAATATAACGAAGGTATAAAATTTATTTGTCAATAAGTGGAGAATTTTTCTTACAAGATTTACCGCAGAATATTCTCCGTTATTTTTAAAATCGATCGAATCTGCTTGAAAGTCAGTCTCGGGAATCGCTGACACTAAGAAATTCGTTTATCTAACTTCGGTCAGTGACCTAAAAGCCCCTGAGGGGCCAAGTCCTTTAAGCGGATTCGTTTGATTTTAATCTAGAAATCAACAGAAAATGCTACAGAAAATACTGTTGATTCGTTTGATTTTGACGACCTACGCCATATTGGATTTCGCGAATAAAATCTGGAAAATTTTCTAGCAAACCAAAATCCTGTTAAAAATTCTTGCAGGATATTCTGCAAAACTTTTCAAGGATGAAATTAATTATAAAAGGTTTTGCAATCAAGAAATATCAAATGTATGTACAAATAAAACACGGGTTTTGGCATAAAAAGAAAATGCCAAAATCTGTATGCCGAACTCCCGGAACGAGGATTTACACACGAACGTGAACACAAATAATACAGCAAAACGAAAATCCGCCCAACTCCATCTTCTAATTGAAAAAGCTCTTCCATATATACCCACAAGAACAACAAAAAGCATAACAATCGTCATAACAGCGTGTAAAAAAGTGGAGTATCGCATAAATCACGAGAGAGAGATAGAGAGAGAGAGAGAGAGAGAGAGAGATAGAGAGAGAGATAGAGAGAGAGAGAGAGAGAGAGCGGCAGCGACGTCTCGGTTGTTTTTTTTTTGTTCCTCCTCCCTCATCGGCACGGCAACTCGATCGCATTCAAATCCCACCTATACGAGCCTCTCGGCTTTTATAAAGCTAATCAATAGAGATGAAGAGATGAAACGCAGAGCCACGATTTCTCGCGCCTGTTATGTTTTCCTTTTAGTCAACATGCGAATGCGAGCTGTAAGGTTATAGTGCCATTCGATCGGCAATGAAATTCGCGAAAGTATAATAGGGATTGTGCGAAGCGAGGGTCACCGGCAAAGAAATGAAGGGGCTGTCGGCGCAAGAAAATGAGAAGCGACGGAAGTTTCCGGAACTTTACAGGAGCGACGTCTCAATCCAGCCGAGCTACACCGGACTTCTTACGTTTCCCTAGTAACTTATTTAACGACCTCTAACACTATTTTTACTCGACGCTTCCTTGTTTTCTATTTTTTTTCTGTTTCTTTTTTTTTATTTTCTAAGTGCTTTGACCGCTGCTTGTACCCTATAGAGGTGAAACGCGAGGCTTTGTTATGTTGATTTGGAAATTTCTTGCTCATTATAGTTTCAGATTCTTAAAATTTTTATATTATCTTTAGACTTTTTTGTTGTTATTATTTATGTTGCATACGTGAAACTAGATTTTGCTACTAGACCTGGTTATGTGTTTCACAATTATTTCGCATTACATATTAATGAAACTCCAATTCAATTTTTTATTGACTTAATATTCATTGTTGATACATTTTCTTTTCAAGTTTGAAAGCAATTTTACAAACTAATAGATTTTTTTTGCGTTTTAGTGATGTAATTTGTCGACGTCGCGTCGCAAGCAAGAAGCGCAAATACGCTGGGCAATTGAATCGTGAACTCAATCATATGATATCAATGAAGAGTCGAGCAGTCGACGGCATCAGACTTGAGCTTCTTTTCACTCTAACCGAATAAACGATAAATGTTGATTAACATTTATCATAGTGAAAAATGTCAAATTTTTAAATGGAAAAATTTCTCGTAAATTATTAATTATGCTTTCTTGTTAACTTAAATTCTTCAACATTGGTTTTGTAACAAACTAAAAATTTTAACATTGAACAACATTAAAAAATACATAGTTTTATAACATCAATTTAAGTATTTACATATATTTTTATGAAATATATTACTGAACTAAAAAGTTGTTACAAAAAAACAGACTAATTTTTCATCAGTATAAACTCGATTTTCTCTGAGTTATGTGAGAAACACATTTTAGAATGTTAATGTCTCTTAGAATAGTATTGTTAGCAGAATATTGTAAAATGTTTTATTATAAATGTGGTAAAGGGTATAAATCTAAAACAGAACTTTACTTAGAAATAAAATATTATTTTTGTTGCCTTTTTTTTCCCAATTTACAAAGTATGCAGAAAAATTAATATCATTCCAATTGAAAAATAATTACTTTATTTTAAAAGAATAATATTGCATAAAAATTGAAAAATACTTTCATAGTATATCTTTCGTTGCATACATGACTCGAAAATAGATTGCATTAAGATCTTTTTAATATTTTTAATATTAAGGAACATCATAATCATCGTCTTCTAGTTTTCTCTTATTCGACATATCAGATTCTATTTTTATCGTTGGTAGTTGAATTTGCCCAGGATCAGGTGTAAGTGGCAGCATCTTTGGCTTCATCTGTGATTGTGGCTTCACCAAACTCGAGTTACCTGATTAATTAAAATATTTAGATTAATTATTATATATTACATTATTATACTATTATTTTTGGAATATAAATTAAATATTTTATTTTTTTTTTAATATTCTTACTTGTAGAAACTTTGAAAACTGGCTTTGGCATAGAGATTGTTTGAGTTCTTGACATACTAGATAAAGTTCCTGGCCTTTTCACTATAGAATACCCCGGTGAACCCATTCTGCTTCCAGACATATTGCCAATGCCCATTTTTCCAGTCTTTTTAACAGGTGTCTTAAGTTTATAGTTAGTGCCATTTAAACAATAACGATCAGGTGGTAAACGAAGACCATAACTTGGTTTAACAAATGGTAACGGAATATTATTTTTTATTCTAGCAACATCTAACAGAACTTCTCTAGGTGGAGGATTCGTATAAGACTTTTCCGATTGCATTTTAACAGCTAGACGAACATCATCTAAATCAATAAATTTCTTCTTGCTATGATTAGCATAAATTTTACTATCATCTAGAATACAAGTAACATATCCTGCAAAAATGTGTATTTATTAAATATCTAACATAGTGCACTGTGAGAAGGATGTAATATAAAGAGAATATTTGGGACTACTTACGATAAGTAAATTCTAATAGTTGATTTATTACTTTAGGCTCATAATCTGTTATGCCCATGTCTTTCATAATGGACACGATAACCTGTGCATCCTTAGGGATGTGTTTAACATGACTTGAGCTCTTTGTTTTTTCTGCCATTTCGAAAAAACGTTTTTTTTGTTCTTAGTTCTGAAATGGCGTCTGAAAAAAGATTAAATTATAAACGAATTAAAAATTATATTTTTACCAAAATTCCAGTGAATACTGTTGTAAACAACGAAACGAACAAGGTATTACCACAAGAAATCATTATCTACTACTTTTATTTAAAAAAAAAATCTGTCATAATTAGGAACGCATTTACTTAATGTAATGATTTCAAGATACCTGTATTGTCACCGCGTTATCATAAATTACAGATTTTGCACAGCTCGATTCGTCGCAATTGTCGTACGTGAAATAATGCCGACGAATACATAAACTAAGCATCAAAGCAGACCTGCAGTCCTGAGACGACTAACGATGACAAGTAACGGTGACATTTGTGACTATATCTATATACTGTTCTGACTGCTGTGCCGATGTACCTATATATATAGCAATAGTGTTGGCAGTGTTGGCACTAGCCTCAACTGAGTAACTGACTGCGAGCAGACGGAGTGAGACTGTCAGACTGAGAACTTCTCAGTGAGAACTGAGAAAGTGAGAAGTGAGATCACCGGCTGCGCCAAGAGCGCTCGCGCAGCGCAGACGGAAACCGAAGCTACAGCAGCGCCGCAAGCAGCAATGTAAACCTTTGTACTTATTTGTAATTCTTTAATAAAAGTAGTGCTACACAAGTGTAACATTAATGTAAAAAGAAAGGTTCTCTCTTGTCTGTCTCATCGATGAGAGAATGAGTCTTCCGTATCGGTTTTGCTTATTTGCATGGGTGAGTACAAACATGAGGTGAGCGCGAAGATATACGAAAACCTCAAATTAGTGACTAACGCTATATTGTTTGTAAATAGGTACAGTATAAAAATAAATATACGTTATTATTTACAAAAATTAACCTACGTCAATGACTGTTATTAAAATTGCTCCGATTTGAATTTTGAAGTAAACAATGTAAAAACAAAAATAATTCAGTTCTTACATGTACTTTTTTAATTTTAAACTTATAAAGATTTTTTTTATTTTATTCAAAATTAGTGATATATTTTGAATTCATATAAGTAGTGACTGTTATTTATTCTCTTTTTTATTTTGATTTAAACGGAAATATATTTTTATCAAATTTTTTCATTTTTTTTCATTATTTATTTTTTGTTGCAGATAAATTGCAGAAATAGTGCATCTAAAATTTATTAATAATGTCAGAAAAACCCAAATCATCGAGTCATGTTAAGCATGTTCCAAAAGATGCACAAGTTATTGTATCGATCATGAAAGATATGGGAATTATTGATTATGAACCAAAAGTAATAAACCAGCTATTAGAATTCATATATCGTATGTATAAATAAAATTTATGTATTCCAATTTTTTTGAAACAAGATAACTTATTAAAATCATTTTGGTAGGATATGTAACATGCATTCTTGATGACAGTAAAATTTACGCTAACCATAGTAAAAAGAAGTTTATTGACTTGGAAGATGTCCGCCTTGCTGTGAAATTGCAACTAGATCGCACCTTTACAAATCCACCTCCTAGAGATGTCTTGATTGAAGTAGCGAAAGCTAGAAATACTATTCCATTGCCATTTGTCAAACCAAGTAACGGACTTCGATTACCACCTGATCGTTACTGCTTAAATTCAAGTAATTACAAACTCAAAAATGCATTAAAAAAGACAGGAAAACCATTATTTGGAAATGTAACTTTTGCAAGTACTCCTAGAGGACGGATGGATTCTCATAAAGGCTTTTCGATAGTCAAACGACCTGGTACATCAACAACAGTTGCTAGAACACAGACGATTTCTATGCCGAAACCGCTATTCAAACTTTCTACAGGTATTTCTTTTTGCTTTGCTTAATATACATAGTGGGTTATCAGGTCTAGAAATAATTATACGTTCAATAGCTAAAGGAAAAATATCATATAATATATCTAGTTCTTAATGATATTTATATAACTTGAGAGTTTTATTGATTTTAGGCACCTCTAACATGGTGAAACCTCAAATATCAATACAATCTCAAATGCAACTTACATCAGTGTCAGAACAAAATCAATCTTCAATTGTGAAAATAGAACCAGAAGATGTCATCAAAAGAAAGAAAGAAGAAGATGATTATGATGTGCCCTAGATTTAATTTGATCACTGCATTTATTTTTTAAAATCAGAGTACACTGAAATTTCAAAGTTTTCAACGTATAAACCTAATTTATTTAAAGCTATAAGGTACAGTATACAATCATGATATAATCATGCTATCTATACAGTATATAATCATGACAGTAAAAACAAGTATTAGACAAGTATTCTAGGGAGTAAAAAAATTCTTAGATGAAAAAATAATTTCTAAATGAAAAAAAATTAAAATGAAATGAAAGATAGCCTAAGCATTAATAAATTAATTATTTCTATGACTGACAACACACTATGTATATTAAGCAAAGTAAAAAGAATGACTAGCTTGTAGAAAGTTTGAATAGCAACTTTTGTTAATGCACCAGGTCGTTTGACTATCGAGAAGCCTTTATGAGAATCCATCCATTCTCTAGGAGGACTTGCAAAAGTTACATTTCCAAATAATGGTTTTCCTGTCTTTTTTAATGCATTTTTAAGTTTGTAATTATTTGAATTTAAGCAGTAACGATCAGGTGGTAATCGAAGTCCGTTACTTGGTTTGACAAACGGCAATGGAATAGTATTTCTAGCTTTCGCTACTTCAATCAAGACATCTCTAGGAGGTGGATTTGTAAAGGTGCGATCTAGTTGCAATTTCACAGCAAGGCGGACATCTTCCAAGTCAATAAACTTCTTTTTACTATGGTTAGCGTAAATTTTACTGTCATCAATAATACATGTTACATATCCTACCAAAATAGTTTTAATAAGTTATCTTGTTTCAAAAAAATTGGAATACATAAATTTTATTTATACATACGATATATGAATTCTAATAGCTGGTTTATTACTTTTGGTTCAGAATCAATAATTCCCATATCTTTCATGATCGATACAATAACTTGTGCATCTTTTGGAACAATGAAAGGGTAGGAATCGTAGTTTGCAGGACGAAAACTGTTTACAACATGACTGCATGAACTGATAAATTACTTTATTTGTAAATATTTATAATTTTTCTATATCTCATTTATTTTAATAATGTCTAGTTGTGTATTGAGTTAAAAGTAGATTCAATTGTAGCGTTGATCTATCTATTTGTATTATATTAAGCAATTGATCTGCACAAATTAGGTATGAGGAACTTCCAAAAAATATAATTTATCGATAAATCAAAACTAACATACGCACATATGAGTCAAGCTAGTTATTTTTTTATGTATGTGATATTTTATACATATTCGTTTCTATTTATTTTTAAATGTACCTGATTTTATACTTGAATTTATACTCATATATATTGTAAAAAAATTATGTGAAATCATGAAAACAATTATACAGCTAATTGCCATTGGATGCGATGTATTCCTTCTACGTTTTAGTAGATAAAACAGTCTCAAAAAATCGAATATTTAAAATAATACTTATGTTATAGTAAAGATTAAAATATTCTTTTTTATTTTAAGTTAATTTCAGTGTACTCTTATAATTAGTACAAGTATTATAAAGCATTTAAAATTTGTCAGTCAATTTATTATCAAAAATAAATGCATATTTCTATAAAAATTACGTTAATGTATATCCATATCAAACAGTTAGATGAAAATATTCTTAATATTCAGCCTTCTGTAGCCGCAGTTTCAGCTTCTTGGCCTTCAGTTGCTTCCGCGGTTCCTCCTTCTGGCGGACTTTCGGCTGCCGGCGCTTCTTCTGCTGCTTTTTCCGGCTCCTCTTGCTTAATTTCCGGCTCCTCTTGCTTAACTTCCTGCTCCTCTTGCTTAATTTTTTCCTCATCCTCATCCATATCGTCACCGAAATGATCTTCGAATTCTTCGTCTTCATCGACTGTTGAAATAGACGGTGGTGCTGGTTCGGCGCCTCCTTTTTTCTGTACGTCTGCAGACATCATAGATTCAGCTAGGTACATGTCTTCGCCGACGTATTCGTCTTCGCCTTCATATTCGCCTTCGTAATCGATAACCGAAGTTGATACGACCTCTGGAACTTTTTCATCACTGGCTTTTCGACATATGTGATTATTGGGTAGGAAAATTTTGAATTTCTGTGGTATATCTTTGTCTTCATATATCCTTAATAAAAAGAAAATATTTATATGAGCAAATAATTTAATTTGATAAAAGTTGGGGAAAAAATATTTAATGCACCTGTCGCAGAAGTAAACCACTCGAATTCTGCAATTCGCATGAATCTGTATCCTGGTAGTTTCTACATAGTTCGTTTTGTAAGCCTTTCGGGTGAAATCCGAAAGATCAAAATATATTTCGTTCCAGCCGGCATTGAGGCACAGCGGCATGGATGTGGAGAAGTGATGAATTCGATTCATTTTCTGGAAGTTGCTCATACGGAATCTACGGTGCACATTTCTGTCGTCGAGAACCTAAATTCGTAAATTTTTAAGATCGGATTAGTTTAGTCTACAGACTTCGTATCCTGCAGCTAAATATAGTTTGAAACACTGCATTTTCGTAGGTAACGCATATATAGCTGGCGTGAAGTGGAAGATGATTTGTACCGTGACTTCGAAGGTAAAATATTTCTTCAAGCTCTTTATGATCATCACGAGATAGGGCATGTGGATGCCGAGCGAGGCTCTTGGATTCCGCGGACAGGTGACGTAGCAAGTTGAAACATTCGTGCCGGCGATCTCGAGGGCCAGTGCACGAACCTGCTCGTCCGACACGCGACGGACCGCTCCGTTCTCCACCTGTTTTTTTATTTTTTTTTTTTCACCTTTGCTACGCTACTTTTTTTTCTCTTCATCTTTGGTACGGTTTTTATATATAGGATCACAGGAAATAGGGGAATAGATAATTTCTCACTGTGTCTTTTATCTTTGGATTTGTATTTTAGACCTTTTTTAAATGAAGTTTTGTAAATAATCGTAAGGTATACAATTTGTAAATGAATTTACAGAATGAAAGCGTCGAAGGGATCATATTAGGGTCTTTTCTTTACTCTCAGTACAATTTTTTATTAATATTCGATCGAATGCATTCATAGCTATTATTAAAGATTATTAATTGAGCTACTATTAAGAGTCATAATATTTATGCACTTTGTTTACATATTCTTTAGGTGCCTATAATAACATCAGTATTTACTATTAAACGCACTTTTACATCCCATAATTCCAAAGGTGAGGCACCGAAACTCTGGAGCACGGGAATGAAGCCACTTTGTCTTACACCGCCGAACATGACGGTTTTTCTTGCATTCGGTGGAGGTTACCTTTTCAACCGTCTGAGTGATGAACAACATGCGTTAGCTGCTAACGTCATGTCTTTTTGATTTTTTAAATCATCTATATGTATACTCACACTTGTTTTTTTTATATTTTAGTTCTATTTACTTGGTACAATTTAATTGATATCAAAATTTTTTGATCGTTTGTATTCTTTATTTAAAATTAAAAGAATTGATATAAAAATATAAAAATTATTATAATGAAAAGCACTGCGTTATATCGTAAGTATTTTAACATCTAATGCTTTTTGTCATTTGAATTTTCCACCAAGCGGCTATCAGTGTTTCATGCGCACCTTTTCACAGGCATCGGCTATGCTATTGATAATATATATACATATAGGTGCACTGGTAGCGCTCTCACTCAGTCAGTTGAGGCTAGTGCCTACATACATATATGTATTTAATGTATAGGTATAGGTGCGCTGGTGGCGCTCTCATCTCACTGCAGCGTAGCCAAAAGCGGCTCTCTCAGAGAGGGAAATTTAAAATAATTAAAAAAACGCGAAAAAAAGTAATAAGAAAAAAATATTTTTATGTATTGATAATTTCAAATAAATTAAAAGCAACAAAGTTACTATGCCAGAATTAGTTATTAGTAATTATTTATTGGTTTCGGGCGGTGCCACTCGTTGCCACGTTAAATTTGGACTTATTTTCACTTAAACAGAGTAAAGTAGTGTTTAGTAAAATTATAAAATAATTAAACTTTAATTTGAAAGTGAAATAGCAATGATTATTGTTAAAAAAGTGATTTATAAAAGTAATAATTGTACAGCCGATCTGCATTACCCCGTGTGCGGCAACGCGTTGTTTTTATAGTCCACTCTTCGCGAGTTCATCTGTTTACGTGTTAACGGTACTATTCTCATAATATTTATATTTTGTATTATAAAAATTAGCTTTAGAACATAAATTACCATTATTTTAAATCTGTATTATTATTTTATTTTATCTAATATATATATATA